>ML280294.1:0-33776 GCA_005239495.1 Nicotiana undulata
GATTGAAAATAGAAACAAAACACGAAGTTAGAGAAAAAAGAAGAAGAAAAAATTTAAGCGGGGTAGAGCGGGGCGGGTCCAAGCAGGGCGGGTTGACATTTTTGTGGGTTTTACCAATCCCGCCCTGCCCTGCCCCATTGCCATCCCTAGTAACGACGCGCTCACACCAAATCGGTCGTTACATAAAGTGACACATTTCGTTGTTATGTAACGACGAATTTAACGATACAATACAATAAAATTTAAGTAATAATTAAAATAAACATAATATTTAAAGTAATAATACGATACAATAGAATGAGTAACAACAATCCAAACAAGCTTTTGGATCAGCAAAGACAAATAAGTAAATTATAAATCGCCATTGGAACTAGCGACCTAGTGCTATTCGTCACTTTTGTGAACCGCAAAACAGATTTTTCTTTTAAAAAAAAGAAGAAATTAAAAAAAAAAAAAAAAAGGAAGACAAAGTTCACCCGTATTTACTCATGTAACATGTTGAATTTCCTATCATTATTCACCCATCTCACGTTCTCATATTAATTTTATCTTTTCCCTTACAATATAAAAACAAGGTCTCCAATTATTTATCTCTGCCATTAGATCTCAATATCGTTTCTCCACGGTCCACCTTGCTCTCTCTGTCTGGCTCTAAGTCTAACTCTGTGATTGAGAAGAACAGGTAACGCCCCCATTCGCAGATCCATTCTCGAATCTTCAATTCATCGTTTTTCAATTTGGTAAACACAATTCACTGCAATCCGATTTGATTCATACACACATCTGGTTGTAATCTGCTGCTTCTGAAGTTTACTTGTATGGTCTAGTATTGTTCCGTTTTACTGTTTGACTTCTGTATTAATAGTTGATTTTGAATAAAAATAAATAATGGATGTGGTTGTGGACTGTTTATGTGTTTGAACTGCCTTGTTTCCTTGGCATTTTGATGCTGTGTTGTTTATTCAGGAGATGTGTATGATCTGATGATCTAAGTTGGAATATTAGCACTATTTGCTGGCACAAATTGTAACTCGTTATTATTTTTGTGACATTCAGGTTAAATATGGGAGTTGCACCTAACAATATTGAGATGGAGGAGGGAAACCTGGAGGTTGGAATGGGTAATTTTATTTGATGCTCTTTTTTTCTTCAGCCATCTGTTTGCTAGAGTACAAGTCTATTTAGCATTGTGATGAATCTGATGTTGTTGTGTGTGCATTATGCCTAAAAAACTTAAGATAACACTTAAAAATTGATGTTAAAACTAACCTCCTTCATCTATGATACAAGGTGAAAATCTCTTTGTCTGAGGTCAATAGATTCTATAAATGCATATGAATTTGCTAGTCTCATCTTCTCTTTATCTCTCAAACTTAATGAATGTCATCAAAGGGACAATTCATATGCAATTGATTTATCCGGTGGATAATGAAGTAAAAGTACAAGATTTTGCAACTCCTTTTTTATGTTATACAGTATCTTTTTTTTTGTTGGGGCTTCATATAGCCAACCCTAACTAGTTACCCTAACTAGTTTGGCATCGATGCCTTTTTTTTACTCAATATAACTCTTAAATTTATCAAACCCATCAATTAAAAGCATGATGCAGATTTCTAACACTATGTACCATTGCAGAATACAGAACTGTCTCCGGTGTTGCTGGACCGCTGGTTATCCTTGACAAAGTTAAGGTAATGGATGCGTGCTTTGCTAATGCACATTTCTGTTTTTTCCCTTAGTGTGATTTTTTCTACTATACTTGTTTGTGTTAATTTAACTGGAATGATGTCCGTACATATGATCTTATCAGGGACCCAAGTACCAGGAGATTGTTAACATTCGGTTGGGAGATGGAACTACTCGACGTGGACAGGTTCTGGAAGTTGATGGTGAAAAAGCTGTTGTTCAGGTTCTTTTGATCAGTTTTGGCTAATTTAATTGTTTGCAATTTATAAAAATGTGCTTCTTCATATTAACACTTCTTCTAGGTTAAGTTCCATTTGCTTAAGCATGACCATTTTCTCCTTTCTTCCCAGGTTTTTGAAGGAACATCTGGAATTGACAACAAATACACAACTGTGCAGTTTACTGGGGAGGTACACAGCAGCTAATATTTGCTTCTAGACTTCATCCATTGAACCCAAAGATGCAAATCATGAGTAGAAGTCCCTAGATTCCGTGAATATCTGATGGTTCATTAACTAGCTGTGGTCTAAAAATATCACCTTCTCACACTTACTTTAGCCTTTAATTCCCTCACTTGCCTTCCCATTCCTTTTACATACCGTTAAATTACAGAAAGCAGTCAGTAGTAAACATGAAAACATTTGGTAGAGTAATCTTGTGTTTGCAAATTGGAGAAAATAGTGAAACGTTCCGTATCCTAAGATGGAAACTATCGGATCGTTTAAAATTTTTATAGTACATGATATTTTTTTGTGTGCTTCTATCATTTCTTATTTATACTGTTTGCTAATAGTGTATTATATGCTTTCAGGTTTTAAAGACACCAGTTTCATTGGATATGCTTGGACGCATCTTTAATGGTTCTGGCAAGCCAATTGACAATGGTCCTCCTATTTTACCTGAGGCTTACAGGGATATCTCAGGCAAGTATTGAGTTCTGGGAAGTCCATCATTTTGGTTCTCTACTTGTGATTTCTTTCTAATATGTCATCCTATGTGTAACATGTCAACCTTAGGAAGTTCTATCAACCCTAGTGAGAGAACATATCCTGAAGAGATGATACAGACAGGAATTTCCACAGTAGATGTCATGAATTCAATTGCTAGAGGGCAGAAGATTCCTCTTTTCTCTGCCGCCGGTCTTCCTCATAATGAGATTGCAGCCCAGATCTGTCGTCAGGCTGGACTGGTGAAGAGGTTGGAGAAATCTGACAACCTTCTTGAGGTTAGTAGTTTACTTTTTTACACTTACGCATAGATTAGCCAATTATTTTGATGGAGTTGTATAAATACAATGATAGTGGAAGTCAGATATATTGATTGAGAGTTGAATGGCCTTTGAAGCATTGGGGTGCCACCAAGCTAAACATTTCTGTTTAGAAATCTTACAACTATCATGGTTTGATTGGCTTACATTAAGTTTTACGAGTTTAGTTCCTTATGTGTTGCTTCTCTAATCTCCCAGTGAATAGCTGGACGGGCACTTCTATTCATGTTCATTTATGCATGTTGACTGATTGTATGCAAATTGACTTAATCCTCTTCTTTCCACTTGATACCCAGGGTGGTGAAGGGGACAATTTTGCCATAGTCTTTGCTGCTATGGGAGTCAACATGGAAACAGCACAATTTTTTAAACGTGATTTTGAGGAAAATGGATCTATGGAGAGAGTGACACTCTTCTTAAACTTGGTAATGCTTGAAATTTTTCCATGAATCCATAGTGATCATTTTCTATTGGTGAAAACAAATGCAGTTATTCATAGTGAATGTCAAGTTTGATAGCGTCAGTTATGTTTTTGCAGGCTAATGATCCTACTATAGAGCGTATTATTACTCCCAGGATTGCTCTGACAACTGCAGAATACCTAGCATATGAATGTGGAAAGCATGTTCTTGTAATTTTAACTGATATGAGTTCATATGCTGATGCTCTTCGTGAGGTATTGTTCATGAAGTGTATCTTGCAATTTTTCAATTGGGCCAATTATGATTCTGTATTTAGCCGAACCCAACCTGCTTTTACATTGAGGCGTAATAGGTGTTGGGTTGCCATTTTCTGGGACCTCTCCTTTTAGCCTTCTGGCACATAAAACTATAAATCCTCCTACAGGTATCTGCTGCCCGAGAAGAAGTGCCTGGAAGGCGTGGATATCCTGGTTATATGTATACCGATCTGGCAACAATCTATGAACGAGCTGGACGTATCGAGGGACGAACAGGCTCCATCACACAAATTCCAATTCTGACCATGCCAAATGATGGTAAATCGTAGCCAGCATCATTTTGCTATTATTTCTACTTCTGCCTTCTTTTTTCCTAATATATATTGATGAGTCTCTAATTTCTCTTATTATTTTGTACAGATATTACACATCCAACCCCAGATCTTACAGGTTATATCACCGAAGGACAAATATATATTGACCGACAGCTTCATAACCGGCAGGTACGTAATAAATCTGTCGGACTGAGAACTTATGCACACTAGTAAAGGGCATTATTTCTGAATGGTAGAGCCGTAGAGGTGAAGATTCAGAAAATATGAGCAATTGATCAAACTGATATAGGAAGTATATGCCCTTTGCTTTATCAATCTTTTTATCTCTTAATCTCTTGATTTGCTATTTCTAGTTTATTCTAGATAATCTCGATTAGGTTCTCCGTAACCTGAGATTTCTTACTGAACTGAATAGCTACTTAGTATTTCTGCAGAGAAAGTGATCAAGAACCTCAGCCCCTATTTTACGATTTAGCAGTACTATTTTTAAGAAATTACAATTAATTTAGTCTAAATGTTTTGCTTTTGGATAAATGGCCCATTGCTTGTTGATCAAGTTATTTCTAAAATTGACTAACCAGCAAGTCACAACAGTGGAAGGTTCTCTTTATTGAAATTAGCTATGAATAAAGCTTATGAGTGTGGATGGATTGAACATCTTTACGTTTTGAATAGTTTTGGGCTTGAATAGAAAAATATCAAATGGTTGTTTTTCCTGTCTGAATTTTGACAGATATACCCACCAATCAATGTGCTTCCATCCCTGTCTCGGTTGATGAAGGTGAGCTTATGGATCTGTTTAGATATGAATCTATTTAGATCTTTTTCGTAAACTGATAGAACACCAAACATGTGACTTGTTAATTCACCCTTATAACTTTTGTAGAGTGCCATTGGTGAGGGTATGACTAGGAGGGATCATTCTGATGTATCCAACCAGGTAAGATCAACTTTCAGTAAAGATGTGTTTCATCACTGTTCATTAACATACATTCAGTAAGACTTTACAATTACTACTGTATCTGCAATAAATGATGCTTAATGGTAATACTTTTAAAAATTTCAGCTGTATGCAAATTATGCTATTGGCAAGGATGTCCAGGCAATGAAAGCTGTGGTCGGAGAAGAAGCATTATCTTCTGAGGACCTGGTTTGTAACTTGAGAAAAATTAGTTGAGTTTTATTTTTGGCTCTGATGAGTTCACTAATTGAATCTTTCTTGAATATATCAGCTTTACTTAGAGTTTCTTGACAAATTCGAGAGGAAGTTTGTTGCCCAAGGAGCCTATGACACCCGCAACATTTTCCAGTCGCTTGATTTAGCTTGGACACTCCTTCGGATCTTCCCTCGTGAGCTTCTTCACCGTATTCCCGCGAAGACCCTGGATCAGTACTACAGTCGCGATGCGTCTAATTGAAGGAGCCAACTTTGTACTTTGTATCCTGTGTGATTGCCTTGGTATGAGCTTTGATGATACATATCATGTGCTTTTCCTCCTTAAATTATGAATCTTCTTCCAGCTCAACAATAAAAGCTTTCTCTAGTGAGTTCCCAGAACCAAGGCTCTCCGGCATTTGCAAGACATTATATTCTTTTAAGAACCAGTTAAGTCATGGTGTAATTTATTGTGTTGTGTTATCTGCACATATGGCAGGGTTTGGTTTCCTTTTTAAATTCTACAACAGTAGGGTTTTCCAGGAATCACAAAACCCATGTTATGTATTGTGCTCATTTATTTGTTTTGTATGTCGACCGTGAGCTTATTCTTTTGTATCCTTTTTGAATAATGTTGCCTTTTGTTAGGTTCTTTAATACTTGCAAGTGGCAGCTTAGCTTTTGGAGTTTTAAATGAATCCGCTCATAAGTATGGATAATTGAAAACAAATTCAGACTTCACAGACTATTAAAGCAAAGAACACTTGAAATCATTACACTGAACACTTATTTGGAGATTATTCATTTTACATAGAAGGGTTATATGGAAGAAATAAGAAATAGACAGGTTGAATTTTTTATTCAAGTGAAGTGGAAATAGTGTGAAGCAAACATTTATAATGTATGTCCAGACGTCTGCTTAGTTATTCATTCAATTGTTGTCACGGCCTTTTTCAAGATTATTTAACGGATTGTTACACAAATAGCCGATAAGATGAGCTTTGATTTTTTTTTTTGATAACCATGATGTCGGGCAACTTATGCGCAACTTAACTAATTTCACGGGATACCTGTTACTGCATAGGTATCGAATAACTTTGTCCCCCAAAACTTGAACATATGGAAAAAGATCAGCTAGTATTTTTGCCTCCGTTGCAACAAATATGATTGTCGTTTGTGTATTGTATTACTGGGTAAGCCCGAAAATTCCTCCCATGCATAACTATCTGAATAGCTTTTTTTTTTCTTTTCTTAAACGGAAAGGGTTATATATGCTAGTGAACTATGCGAATTAGGACAGATATGCTCGTCGTTAATAGTTTGGCACAAATATGCCCAATCCGTTCAATACTTGCTCATTCATGCCCTTAGTTTAACGGAACCACTTTTTTATCTTTCTTAAATAATTAATAACCAGATCCAACCAAAATTTGCTGACCTGATTCGTTAGGACACGACCCACCCTTATTTCAAAGATATTTATTGATATATTATTTTTGTTTTATTGAGAATTGTGTGATAATCATATTTAGTTATTTGAGTAATTTGATAATCGATTTTTTTGTTATACATCATTTCGGGAAGTAATCCCACTAAAAATAGTAATTGATATTTATTTATTATTTTAATAATTTAATATTCGAATTAGTTTGTGCTTTCTTCAATCACTTTACCATCAATTTTTATTTTTCTCATAATCTATTTGTGTTTTTCACCACATACAAATACGAATACCTCCATGTTCACTATAAACTTAACCCGATGGATCCGTTTTTTTTATATAAGTGAACATTAAATGATTGACTATTAGTTTATTGGATTATTTTCTACGGTACAAATTTAAGAAATAAGTAATAAGTTGTTAAAACAGTGGTGCTTCTTTTTCATTTTTATTAATTAATTATTTCATAACAAATATTATTTCATAACAAGAACCACTGAGAAAAATAAGTGAACATTATATGATGGATTATTAGTTTATTAGATTATTTTCTACAATACAAATTTGTTAAGAAATAAGTAATAAATTGTTAAAACAATGGTGCTTCTTTTTCATTTTTATTAATTAATTATTTCATAATAAATATTATTTCACAACAAGTACCATTGTCCATTGTTAAAACAATGGTGCTTCTTTTCCATTTCTATTAATTAACTATTTCATAACAAATATTATTTCATAACATGCACCACTAAGAAAAAATAAAATAGATGGTAAAATGATTGAAGAAATCACAAACTAATTCGAATATTATATTACTAAAACAATAGATAAATATCAGTTACTACTTTTAGTAGGATTACTTCCCGAAATGATGTATAACAAAAAAAATCGCTTATCAAATTACTCAAATTAATAAATATGATTATCACACAATTTCTCAATCAAACAAAAATAATATATCAAAAAATATCTTTAAAATAAGGGTGGTCGGGTCCTAACGGTTGTGGTTAGCAGATTTGGTTGGGTATGATTATTAATTATTTAAGAATGACAAAATAAAGGGCATGAATGAACAAGTATTGGACGGATTGGGCATATCTATATCAAACTATTAACGACATACATATTTGTCCTAGTTCGCGTAGTTCACTAGCATATATGACCCTTTTCCGTTTTTTAAAAGATAGGGAAAGAGTGTAAGATTTGCATGTCTTCAAGTTTATCATTCATCAAGTCTACCTAAAATAAAAGCTTTAAGGACTAGTCTTAAGGAGCTTAGTCAATTATTACAAGTATAATCTTCTTGATCTTGACACTTTTAAAGCACTCTAATACTATGATGTTGATTTGGAAATTATTAGACATATTCATCCGCCATGTATCATCCTCCCCTCCTTGAAGGAAATTCGTCCTCGAATTTGGACCTCAACAAAATACCATTAGTTCTCCATTGCAGAATTGCATAGTCCATGCATAGTATTTGACCGAATATTCTTCAACCTTTGACAGTTGCCATCCCATCAAAAGGAGTGAAATGAGGATCAACAGATAAAGTGCCGCATAACTCCACGGACGCATCTAAAGAGTATGCGCGTTTGGAGACAACAAGGGAAGCCACTCCCAATATTCCATCACCTAAGGGAGCAATCACCACGAAATTTTCATCACACAGATGAACCAAAACTGGAAATGCACGATACCTCCTAAAACAATCCTGAGTAAGTTCCTTCCACAACTTGCCTTTAAGACTTGGTGATTTAAGCCATCTTTCCTTGGAAAAATCATATCCATACAGGTTATACATTGTTGAGTTGCTTACAACAGGCTTTGCATCGGGCACCACATCGCGTAGTATGAAAAGGTCACAATCATCAAGCCCACTAGGCAAACAATTGCAGCTTGGGCAGCTTTCGTCTGCTAAATCGAAGTGGGGATGAGCTTGAAATTCGAAATCATCATATCCTCACGGACATTGTAAAATAGCAAATAATCCATAGCGAAGTAACATACAACCTTCGTCTCACCTTCCTCTTGCAGGAGGGCGCAAGTACGACCAGTAACAAAATCCTGGACATTCAATGCCAACAGCTCCCAGCTTTGGGTTTTAATGTTGTAAGCTTCACAGCAGTACCTCCCTTCATCCTCCCGGCCTTCATATGGATACGTTTTGCCTCCCATAACATAGATCCTATCACCCTCAGCAAAGACAAAGGCTTGGTGCCGGTGAAGCTTCTTGGAATAAGATACGGTTTCCCAGTCAGACGGGTTGGAGCTTTTGATGTTGTGCCTGTTCAAATCCTTAACGAGTATTTCCTTTTGAAAAATCCATTTACAACCAATAGCCATGAGTTTTTTATTTATTTTTCAAATGTCATATCTATTTCCAAGTGGCTTCTTGCATGAAACCTTAAAGCCATGTGTTGAATGGCTATGTATGTCTACCATGTGTCTTCATGCATGGAAGACAAGATACATTTGTCAATATTGGAGCCAAGTGGACTAATATAATGGGACAATTGTCAAAAGACTCTCGACACTTGTCATACATGCAACCTCCTTAAATGCCTATAAATAGGTTATGGATTAACCATCATACTCACTCAATTCTTAACCAAGAATTCATATTGCCAATCATGACTTTCTTCCTACAATATTTTTAATATTTGTAACAGTTACAGAAAATACTTTCATCTTCTCTTCTTTCTGGGCAATTGTTTTGTGTAAATTCTAAACTTCCAGCTACGAGTGCACGTGTTTGGAGGTGTTGTGGAACCTTGGGGAGCGACCGGCCTTAACGATTTGCACCTAGTCGGGCCGAAATCGCTTCCAAGGCAGTGGCTTGCCACGACACAGTATTTTTGATAAGTTCTTCTTTTTTCCTTCTTGTTCTTAGTCAATATTATCTACTCATTTTTCTTACATTTTGAAAGCAATTTCGTATATAATATTGACTAATGTCTACCACTTTGAACAAAACATTTTCTGATCTGTCAAAACTTGATCCTTTAGATGGAAATAATTATAAGCGTTGGTCCTAGAAACTTTTAATTTTCTTTGAACAATTAGAAGTTGATTATGTTTTGTTTAACGGTCCTCCTACTGATTGTTGCTGATAGTTCTAATGTTGCTAATATTATTGTTGTTGATGATGTTGCTAAGAATAAATATGAAAAGGATAATAAAACAATGAGAGGGCATCTGCTGAACCATATGACTAACCCTCTATTTGATTTGTTTATAAATTATAATGCTAAAGTCATATGGGATAGTTTGGAGAAGAAATATGGTGCTGATGACGCTGGAAAAAAGAAGTATGTCGTTGGAAAGTGGATCAAGTTTCAAATGGTTGATGATAAGTCAATCATGGAACATGTTCACGAGTATGAGAACTTAACTGCAGATGATTTGAACGAGGGCATGGAGATGTGTGATATTCTTCAGGCTAATGTTTTGCTTGAAAAGTTTCCACCTTCCTGGAGTGATTACAAGAATCAACTAAAACACAAGAAGAAAAACTTAAATCTTCAAGAACTAATCAGTCACATGAGGACTGAGGAAGCAAACCGTCTCAAAGATGAAGAGTCTGAACGGCTTAAGGATAAGATGAAATCTCTCTCTCTTAATTCTTCTAAAGCTAACCTTGTGGAATCTTCTAGTACTTTTGTGAAAGACGGGTTTAAAGGAAAACAGAAGAAAGGCCAGAAGAAAGGACATGTGAAGAAACAGAATTACTTCAATAAGCCGGACGACCATATTCAAAAGTCGAAAGGACCTTGCTATGTCTACGACAAAATTGGTCACAAGGCTTTTCAGTGCTACCAGAGACAAAGACAAAGCTCAAAGAATGGAGGAAAAGCTCCAATCCAAGCTAACCTTACTGAGGGTGGTGATGTCATTGTTGTTGTGGTTGTTGAGGCAAACATGGTGGCTAAAAGGACTGACTGGATACTGGACACAGGCGCTTCAAGGCATATTTGCGCCAACAAAGATCTATTTCACGACTTTGAGGAATCTGTTGATGGTGAGTGTGTCTACATGGGTAACTCCACTACAGCTGGAGTTATGGGTAAAGGAAAAACTCTTCTTAAATTAACTTTTGGAAAAACTCTAGCTTTGAACAATGTTTTGTATGTACCCTCCCTTCGTAGAAACTTAGTTTCTGGTGCGCTTCTCAACAAGGTATGTCTCAAACTTGTTTTTGAATCTGATAAAGTTGATATTTCTCGTGGGGGAGACTTTGTTGGAAGGGTTACCTTAGTGGAGGTTTATTTGTACTGAACATCGCTCAAGAGATTGCTAATAATGATAGTACTTTCAATTCTGCTTATATTGCTGAGTCTATTGATTTGTGGTATGGTAGACTAGGTCATGTTAATATTTCTCTATTAAAAGACTTAGAAAAATGGAATTAATTCCTGCAGTTAATGTTGATAATTTTTCTAAGTGTCCTGTTTGTGTAGAGCAAAACATACCAAAAAGTTTTTTAAGAATGTAACTAGTAGAAAAATAGAATTGCTTGAACTAGTACATTCAGACTTAGCAGATTTCAAGAACACTGTTAGTAAAGGTGGAAAGAAATACTACATCACCTTTGTAGATGACTTTTCTAGATACACTAAGGTATATCATCTTAAGTCAAAAGATGAGGCTGAAAGCATGTTTTTAAAATACAAGGCAGAAGTAGAAAATCAATTAGACAGAAAAATCAAGAGACTTAGGTCTGATAGGGGTGGTGAATATAGTACTAATACTCTAGAAGCCTTTTGTGAGGAAAATGATATTATACATGAGATTAGTGCTCCCTATACTCCCCAACAAAATGGTGTAGCCGAACGAAAAAATAGAACCCTTAAGGAAATGGTGAATTATATGCTTTTGAGTTCGGGTTTATCTGATAATATGTGGGGGGAAGTTGTTTTATCTGCATGCTATGTTCTTAATAAAGTCTCTCATAAGAAGTTAGATAAAACTCCATATGAGTTATGGAAAGGGTTTGCCCCTAACTAAGTGTGGGGGTGTTTGGCTAAGGTTGGTCTACCTGATTTTAAACAAGTAACTGTTGGACCCAAGACTTTTGATGCTATTTTCATTGATTATGCTCAAAATAGTGTTGCATATAGATTTATGTCTTTGAATGATAGTTTTATTTGTGAATCCAGGGATGCAGAATTTTTTGAACATGTTTTTCCATTGAAAAATAATGTGCCTAGTAATGTGATGAATAATGCTTCTACATCTATGTCTATTAACTCTCATATTGTACCTTCTTCTAGTGTTACTGCTAATGAGTGATGAATTAGTGTCAATCTATTTAATAGAAGAAGACCCTAAGACATACAATGAAGCAATGAGGTCAATAGATGCTAGTTTTTGGAAAGAGGCCATTAAAATTGAATTAGACTCTATAGTTTCTAATCACACTTGGGACTTGTCTGATTTTCCTAAAGGTTGTAAACCCATAAGTAGCAAGTGGATATTTAAGAAGAAATTGAGACCAGATGGTACCATTGAGAAATATAAGGCTAGACTTGTTATTAGGGGTTTTATCCAAAAGAAAGACTTTGATTACTTTGACGCTTATTCTCATGTGACTAAGATAGCGACTATTAGAACTCTTGTTGCTTTAGCCGCTATTCATAATTTAGTGATATATCAAATGGATGTTAAAACGGCTTTCCTAAATGGTGATTTAGAGGAAAAGATCTATATGTCTCAACCTGAGGGATTTATGATCCAAGGACATGAGAATAAAGTATGCAAATTGAGAAAGTCTTTGTATGTTCTAAAGCAGACACCTAAGCAATGGTACAAAAAGTTTAATAGCACATTAGTGGGTGATGGTTTTGTTGTTAATGCATCTGAGACTTGTGTTTATTCCAAGATGATAGGATCAGATTGTGTTATTATATGTTTGTATGTGGATGGCATGTTAATCTTTGGCCCTAATGTGAATGTCATTAATGAGACTAAGAATTTCTTATCTTCTAAATTTGAAATGAAAGATCTTGGAGAAGCAAATGTGATTTTAGGGGTTAAAATCAAAAGAACTTCTAATGATTTTTCATTGTCTCAGTCTCATTATATTGAGAAAATATTGAAAAGGTTTAATTATTTTGATGTAGCATCTGTGAGAACTCCTTATGACTCTAGCATACACTTGAAAAAGAATAAGGAATCTAGTATTTCTCAAACTGAGTATGCTAAAATAATTGGTAGTGTGATGTTTCTCATGAATTATACACGACCTGATATTGCTTATGTTGTTAGTAGATTGAGTAGATATACTCACAATCCTAGTTGTGAACACTGGAATGCTCTTCATCGTTTGCTAAGGTATTGTAGAGGTACTATGAATTGGTGTTTGCATTTTAATAAATTTCCTGCTATTTTAGAAGGATTTTGTGATGCAAACTGGGTTACTAACAATTATAAAGTTAGCTCCACCAGTGGCTATGTCTTTACTTTGGGTGCAGGTGTTATTTCATGAAAGTCTTCAAAAACAGACTGTCATACATGCAACCTCCTTAAATGTCCTATCTATTTTCAAGTGGCCTCTTGCATGAAGCCTTAAAGCCATGTGTTGAATGGCTATGCATGTCTACCATGTGTCTTCATACATGGAAGACAAGATACACTTGTCAATATTGGAGCCAAGTGGACTAATATAATGGGACAAGTGTCAAAAGACTCTCGACACTTGTCATACATGCAACCTCCTTAAATGCCTATAAATAGGTTATGGATTAACCATCATACTCACTTAATTCTTAACCAAGAATTCATCTTGCCAATCATCACTTTCTTCTATAATATTTTTAATATTTGTAACAGCTACAGAAAATACTTTCATCTTCTCTTCTTTCTAGGCAATTGTTTTGTGCAAATTCTAAACTTTCAGTCATGAGTGCACGTGTTTGGAGGTACTGTGGAACCTTGGGGAGCGACCGGCCTTAACGATTTGCACCTAATCGGGCCGAAATCGCTTTCAAGGCAGTGGCTTACCACAACACAGTATTTTTGATAAGTTCTTCTTCTTTCCTTCTTGTTCTTAGTCAATATTATCTACTCATTTTTCTTACAGAGTGAAGTTGTACGTCGGAAGTAAGGTTAAGGATTCCACCAGCCCAGTAGATGTAGTCACCCACAACAGTCCATCCTCCAGCATATTCGAAATCAGTTTGGGCAACCGGAAAAAGTTGATGCGGCAAGGACTTTACTAAATCAATACAATACCACAAATCCTTCCGATCAGCAACACCATGGACAAATCTCAAATGCTGCTCATACCTCTGTTGCGTTGCCATCCCTGTGGGTGTTACGTCTAGGGTTTTGGAATTTGAGGCCCGCTTCGCCTTTGATAAAAACACCTATAGTCTAAAATTTCCTTATTAATCTGGAAGCACTCCCGTGCCAAAATCATAAAGATAAAAGGAACCAATGTTATTAAAAGTATGTATATAAATATAAGGCATTTTCTTTTAAAGCCTATATGTTATAAATAAAATTCTATTTAAGATGAATCCCTATATTTTAGAGAGATTTTAGGGTTTGTTACTTGGTGGTTAAGTCACCTTTTCCCTATAAATAGAGGGGGTCCTATTCCATTGTAATTCATCCCAAATTCAATAAGAATTCTCTCTTTCTTTCTCTGCAATATTGTTCTTCTTCTTTTATTGTTTCACAACACGTTATCAGCACGAGACTCTAACCAATTTAGTAGAAGCTTTGAGATTGAGCATAATGATTGTCAATTGTTCCATGAACTTCCTTCGTGATTGAATTCTGGATTTAAGGTAAGTATTTTACCGTATTTTTCTCTTTTATTCTATAATTTGATTTTAAATACAAGCAAAGACGATAAATTTTGATTGTAACTCTAATAGAGTTTGAAAGTAATTATAACCATCCAAAGTGGTAAAATTTCTATGCCTTGCCATGATCAAATTCATGTATAATTCTGGGCAAAGAAGTGGAAACTCATCCCACTGAATTTGCTTCATTCTCATTCCCCTTAAGAGAATGTGATAGCAATAAGTGATAAGTCCGAAAGAAGACAAAATCATTACTGTGAAGGTATCAATGAATGTGGACGTGGCAATAGACGAAATTATAACTGTCTTCATTATTATGATAATGAGAATAATAAGGATCCTTAAAATAATCTTTCACTCTTTGAAAGTAATATTTGTCATCGATTTGGCATGAGATTTTGTAAAGCACATATAGATGATTATGGTCCATTCATGATGTGAATATGACAATATCTGATTTATGAATACATATTTAGTCTTGGAAGAATATGAACGTGTTAGTGGTAGTGAATATACCACACTCACTGTCACGATCAAAATCCAATAAAGGTCGTGATGGCACCGGACACCACTGTCAGGCAAGCCAACACCAAGAAGTTAATTAAATCTTTATTTTTAATACTTTTGAAATCATCCCTTTCCATTTCATTTAATAATAATTAACGAACTTCCACTGAGTAAACAATAATATCTTTAAAAAATTTGAATAATGAATAAATCCCATAGTCATCCCAGAACCCGGTGTCACAAGTGCATGAGCAAATTTCTAGGAAACAAATGAAATACAATAACCATCTGGAATACAAATGGGACAGTAGGGAAAAATACAACACAATACTCTGAAGGAGACTCTGCTGGTTGTGGGTCGTCTCGAGAGGTGCAGCTCATCTAAGTCTCCATATCAACCATGACGCTGCGTCAAGCTAGGCCACTAGACATACGTGTGCATGTGCAACAAAATGCACAGCAAGTGTAGTATGAGTACCAAAATAACGTGTACCCAGTAAGTATCCCGCCTAACCTCGAAGAGGTAGTGACGAGAGGTCGACTTTGACACTTACTAGAGGTCAAATTAATATAATTAAATGTGACGCTAAGCATGGATGCCATTATTAAATAACAAATAATAACAGGAAATGGGACAACTTATTTCATAATTAAAACTTTAGTTTCCGTCATTTCAGTTGACCGTTCATATGTCAAGGCATTTAAGCAGTTCAAATCAGGGAAAACACCAAACAAGTAGCATGCGTCGATAATGCCGAGGTCGTACGACCCGATCCAATATAAATGTAAATTGTGCACTGCCGAAGGGTCGAACGGCGCGAACCATAGATGCATCTATTGACCCGTTGTGGCGTACAACCTGCTCCCATGAGAGTAGTGGAAATAGTCACTCCGCTCGCGGAATATATTTGCGACGCGGTTACACATAGATACAACAGAGTTACCCCGCTCGGGAATCATGCATACGACACAGGTACTCATAGGTAAACATATTCAAACAGTCAATCCAGACTTCATCAGGAAAACAATTACCCGAAGATATGACAAATTTCCCTTTTAATGATCAAGAAGATGTTGTTTAACCTTTTTAGAAACTCATTTGCCAAGTTCGATAGGATTTAAGCATTTTTTAAGTTTATCAGTAAAATTACAAGTACGGCAAGTAAGGCATGCTTTTGGGTCCTAGACTACCCAAACATAAACAATAACAGTAGCTACGCACGGACTCTCGTCACCTCGTGCGTACGTAGCCCCCACAAACAGTATCACATAATTAATTAATTCACATATGGGGACAATTCCCTCTTACAAGGTTAGAAAGGAGACTTACCTCGCTCTGTAGTTCCATAACCGGCTTCCAAGCCCTTCCGATGACTCAAATCGATGCACAATGCTCCAAAACTAGTCAATAATTATACAAGTCCATAAATGTATACTCAATTACTCATAACAATTTAATTTATAACAATTTCTAACCCCAATTGGAAAGTCGATAAAAATCACCCTCGGGCCCACGTGCCCGGATTCTGAAATTGCAGATGCAAATCATAGATGACCTAGTGGCATTTATGCCAGACCAGAGCATTCTTCTCAAGAAAAGAAAGCGGCTACAGTGTATTTAATCAACATATTGCCATTTTCTGTTATCAACATGCAATCTCCCTTTTATTCTCTTTATGGTCGGGGCCTCTTTCCTCCTCCCTTTTCTGCTCACTCGTAGGGGTCGGGACCCCCACAGGGAAAAGGCCAATTTGCACCACCATCCTTCCCCAAAGATTCGGTTAGTGTGCATAGACTTCTACTAGCCAATCAATTGACAGTGAAACAGAGAAGGGAGAGTTTTGATCACCGTGTGGGTAGTCTCTATTAGGATTTTGAAGATAATGATCACTCATAACTATACAGACCAAAATATATATTTTACTCTCAATTTCATGTCCAAAATCGTTGTCAAAATTCAAGAATACCAAATTCCTAGGGTTTCCTCAAAATCCAAAACTTCTACTAATTTCTATGTCCAAATTCGTATATAATCATGTATTTAACTCAAAAACTAGCATAGATCACTTACCTCACGCTTGGTGGTGAAAATGGCACCTCAAAGTTGCCCAAAATCGGCGCCCATGGAAGAAATGGGGTTGAAATGAGCCAAACCCCCGATTTAAAGAACCTCACTGCCTCCAACATTTCTAATTTCTTCTGCGGTTCCGCAGGTGCGGCCCCAACTACTGCATCTGCGGTCCTTCACCAGGCTCCCCTTTCCACTTTTGCGCCTCGCCTACCGCAGGTGCAGTCCCGCTTCTGCGGCGAGATGACCGCAGCTCCGGTCCCAACCTAGCCCAGCTACTTCCGCTTTTGCGGCACCAAGGCCCCTTCTACGGCTCTGCACCTGCGGCCAAAACCTGGCAGGTGCGGTCACACTAAATGACAGCAGCCTTCACCCTCTTCTCAAGGCCTTCAACCACCCGGAATCCACCCGAGGCCCCCGGGACCCCGTCCAATCACACCAACCAGTTCCAAAACATAATGCGGCCCTGCTCTAGGCCTCAAATCACATCAAACAACGCTAATACCACGAATCGCACTCCAATATAAGCTTTATGAACTTTGAAATTTCAAACTTCTACATTCGATGCCGAAACCTACCAAATCACGCCCGATTAACCCCAAATTTTGCACACAAGTCACATTCAACATTATGGACCTACTCCAACTTTCGGAATCGGAATCCGACCCCGATATCAAAAAGTCCACTCCGGGTCAAACTTCTTAAAACCTTCAAATTTCTAACTTTAGCGAAATGACTTGCGGACCTCTGAATCCACTTCCGGACGCGCTCCCAATACCAGAATCACCATACGAAGCTATTCCTAGACTCGGATTCCCAAACGGACATCGATAACACATAAACACACTTCAATCCAAATTTATGAACTCTTCCAAAATGCCAACTTCCAGAATAGACGCTGAAACGCTCCCGGGTCATCTAAAACTCATTTCGAATATATGCCCAAGTCCAAAATCATCATACGAACCAGTTGGAATCTTCAAATCCTGATTCTGAGGCCGTTTACACAAAAATCCGATCTTAGTCAATTCTTTCAACTTAAAGCTTCCGAAATGAGAATTCTCTTTATAAACCAACTCCAAACTCCCGGAATTCAATTCTGACCATGCGTACAAGTCATAATACCTGAGGTGAAGCTGCCCATGGCCTCAAACTGCCGAACGACGCGCTAGAGCTCAAAACGACCGGTCGGGTCGTTACACTCACCTCTAAAAGGAGGTTTGAGATGAAATAAGAAAATAATTTCATTATTATGGCATGAATGACCATTGATCACGTACCTATTTGTGATTATGTCAAAATATTATCGCAATGTGATTATTACAGGGCAAAAATTATGGAAATAATATATCTTGCCTATAATGATTTTGACCATGACCATAATGGTCTATCTTTCTCCTTGAAAGAGATATTCACCATATGGATGTTGATGAATATGTGGGGTACCAAATTAATTGAGATCTCTGGAAGAGCCAATTATTATTATTTTGGACGAATAAAATTGATTATCATGCCAATTTATTGTATTGTAGTAAGTCTCAAAGAAACTTATTGAGTTTCTAAAGTATTAGCGAAATCGGTTGGTTATATTGAGACTATAAATTTAATATCTTCTATTATTACAACTTGTAGCGGGGTAATATGTATGTGAAAAGTTACCCGCTTTATTCTCCAGTTTGTACTACATAAATAAAAGAATTCCACAATAAACTTGGAGTTTATTGATAACTGCACATGTCATGGTATAAACCTGAAGTTTATTGATACATACAATTTTATCAAGCATGGCCTGATGAGCAATCTTGATTTAAGTATGATGTGCATAATAAATGAGAATTAACATGTAGTGTTGAAAGAGATTCTTTATGAATTCTCTTATTTTGTTCGTTCTCGCGATTATTATACCAACTAAAATTAGTATTGAATCCCATGAATACTGGAAATATCAAAGGTGAATATGGGCTCATTCACCTGCCATGTATACCACATAAGATGCATCTATGAGATGGTTACATGTGCAATTATTATTAACCCGGAACCTGTTGTTTGCGTGTTAACTTGCTCAATAATTTTGATTTAGAGTATAATTTCCAGATTGTCTATTCAATACGTTATATCACGAGACTCTACCGTCTCAAGAAGCACTTTGAGAAGATTAAGGTATAACTTTTCTCCTCTTTTTAATAATTACTGACATTATGAGAAGAAAGTTTGTTGCCCTTGAAATTTCGGGCAAGAACTATATGACATGAGTGTTGGATGCGGAAATCCATTTAGATGCAATGGGTCTTGGAGACGCCATTAAAGATAAAAATAAAGCATCTACCCAAGACTGTGGTAAGGCCTTGATTTTCTTGCGTCATCATCTTGATGAAAGGTTGAAAATAGAATATCTCACAGTCAAAGATCCACTTGTTTTGTGGAATGGCTTAAAGGAAAGATATGACAACTTAAAGTTGATCACTCTTTCACAAGCACGATATGAATGGGCTCATCTGAGGCTCCAAGACTTTAAGTTTGTCTCTGAATATCTGCAATGTTCAGAATTACTTCTAAATTGATTGTCGTGATTGTCATAATATCAATTTAAACTGCCAATTGGTAACGAGTATGATAGTTGTTTCGCCGTGCAAAAAGTAGCATATAAATAATTAATAATTACACGTACAAATGGTATGTTGTTGAAGTACAGATAAATTACTAACATTGTTTAGTGCATTATATATTGTAATCAATATGAAATTAGAATAACAATAGAGTTAACACTTAATATGCTATATAATAAGTTTAAAGTTTTTTAATGTATATATTAATTATTTTCATACTGTAAGTTGTGGTAACAATTATTTCGTGATAAACAATGAATAATTAACAATGGTATTGTTGTAATATTATTAGCATTTGAAAATGGTATTGTTGTAATACAATCACGATTGTAAAACGCATTACATTTGTGCATTTATCATTAGATATAATGTTGTAATATTTATCATAGTAATAATTATATAATATACATATAAAACATGCTTACATTAATTATATTTTATTATGTGTTGTACAGTGATTATTCAACTTAGTGTTAATATTACCATTAATACATCACTTAGTTTTTGCTAGTTATCATTATGAGGCTATGAATTGAACGATTAGGATAATAATCTATATTATATTAAAAGTGAAAAGCCTTTAAGTTAAAAGTCAAATTACTTTTTTATTCTTCTTATCTTAAGATCCTATTTAATTTCCAAAAAAAACTTATAAAGCACTTAGGAAACGGTGCCAACTTTTGGCTTTGAAGAAATCATTTCAATTTGGAGGAAGCATGAAACGTTATGAACCAATAATTCTCTTTATTTCATTGATTAGAAACATAGTTTCACTCTTCGCCGTAGAAATGAATCGAAGATGCACTTTTTGACCATACATTGGTGTAGCAAAGTGAAGATTATATATTTGATAAGAACATTATATGGTGGAACCATTGCTTCGCTTGTATGAATAAGGTCATCTTCCTCGAGTTTGATACTTGCCGAGTCACATAACTTACCATTAAATTGAACTTTCACACTACATCTATGTTATTACCGTGACGAAGATATTCGTTCATTTCAATTAACGCATGAATGGACTCGTCGTATTCTGGAAATAATCATCAAATATCTTTTCTTTTGCAATGAGAATTTGATTGGCCTTCTCCACAATATCTTGCACAGAAAGTTGGTGTTTCTCGATAGAGGTTCCGAAACTTTCACAAATGCTATGTGATATTTATATGATTGTATATAAACCTATACAAAAGTGAGATATTGACCAAGGAAGTTGGAGAATCTGATTTCTGTCAAAAAGAAATTTCAAATAAGAATAGGACGCAAAGCCCTTATATATGGACCTCTATATAATGGCTTTAGAGTTAGCTTACGAAAATCAAAAGATTTCACATCTCACCATGTGGATTACTGTACTACAATATTGGATAGTCAAGAGATGACATCAAAAATTTAAAGTGAACAAAAAGAACGCGACAAAATCGGGTTATATTTCGTCTCTTTTTACTTATTTTTAATTTTTTTCTTAATTATATAATTTAAACCACAAGTTTCAAAAAAAATTCTTTCCTTTTTAAACTTCATGCCAGTTAAAGTGCATCACATATATTATGACGGGAAGAATCATATTTAGCATTATATTGTTTAACGTTTATGTGTAGGTTTATTATAGGCTAATGATGAGCCACAATATTCGTCTTGCTAATGCTACAAGAGAGTAAATACTAATAATTCCACTTTTTTTATCAAGATTGATAAGAAAATTGAGAACATAAAGAAGTTTAATTATTCAAGATATACATGAATTTGAAGATATTGATGCGATGTAATTCAAGAACCAGATAAATTAGCCATGGTATAATTGAAGAGGACGAATAATTAGCATACGACGATCCATACTTATCCTTAAACTCAAACTTTATTTTTTTCATGCATATTATTAATGCAATGTTTTAATTATAATAATATGACATTATTTTATAAAATCATATATTATATGAGTTGGCATACACATGCAACGCACGTGGAGCGAAGCTAGTAATAATAATAATGTGAGATTAGTAGTTTAAATATTTTTTTAAAATATGAATGTCATGCATGCAGTTATGTTTGTACAATCCAGGTATAACTGTAAAATAATGCACCATATAAGATATATAAGATAAAAATCAAATACAAAGAGGCAACCGTTTATCTCTTTCATATTGCCAGACAATTCAGTTTTTATGAATAAAAGATTATATCACTGATTCATCAAAGCACCATCGTCTGTTACTTACAAAAAATAAACAATCGTATTATTATTAATGTACAGTTTGTAATTTGATTAGCACCATAACGCAAAAAGATGGATATTCAAAGTTGAGGAAGCAAGTTAGTTTTTCTAACATGAGGGAAAGAGATGATAAACATTTGAGAAAAGGTTATGTGCAATGAATTATCAATTCTATGCAAGTATGATAATGTGATAACGAGGATTTTCAAGGTGCAACATATTCATCGAAGTTTTATGGATGATTTATTCATCAAATCTCTGATGACGTCAACATTCAAGAAGCCAGTGCACAACATTTGGGATGCGAAAGCTCAAGGATGTGAATTGATGCTCTCATGAGGGGGAGTTAATATGCGTTGTACTCTTTTTCTCTTATAAAGGTTTTGTCCCAATGGGTTTTCCTTGCAAGCTTTTTAACGAGGCAATTGAAAGACGTATTTCTAAACATGTGTACTCTTTTTCCTTTTCTAGAATTTTTTTCCCATTGGATTTTATTTTAGTTAAGGTTTTAACGAGGTACATTATCTGTTGAATAGACATTCAAGGGGAGTGTTATAAATAGAATTATATTTAAGGTGAATGTCTATATTTTAGAGAGATCTTAGGATTTGTTACTTAGTGGCTAAGTCACTCTATAGAGGGGGTGCTATTCCATTGTAATTCATCCCGAAATTTAATAAGAATTCTCGCTCTTTCTCTGCAATACTGTTCTTCTTTTATTATTTCACAACACTATACATGAATTTAGAAATTTTCCGTTTGAATACCTCTACTTGAAAAAGTATCTACTAAACACCCTTAACCGATGATTATGCTTATGTGACAATATTATAGCTGTTGTCCATCCTTGTACTCTTACCCCTGGCCCTTTCTTTTCTTTACTCGTTTCCATTTGCCCTCTCCCCTTCCTTAATTGTCGCACCTATCTCCCCAACCCAACCCCTCCATTTATCTTCTTTTTCCTTTTCTGTCTTTTCTTCTTAATTAAAGTCATAACCAAACTTTGATAAATCAAACTCAAAAGCTCAAAATTTTATTCTTAAGCGGGTGTGTTGTCTTTTGGTGTTGAATAGTCTTGGTTTGCACCTATTTACTTAAATTAAGGGGTATTATCACTTTTAGAGCCGAAAAAGTATATATATATATATCGATTTTTAATTGAAAAATAGCACTTGCGATTTGATTTGTCAGTAAAGAAAAAAAGAATCACTCGAGGAACTTCAAAGAAAGCCTCAAAACTGATGAAGGATAATACAATGCATTACACTGTTGTTCATAATTGGGTGGGTAGGCAAAACCCAAAATGTGAAATAGAAATATAACTCCATTCTCATCCAGCTTTTGAACTTCTCTTTACAGATGGTAATACAACCGAATCCAAATTCCCTGGATAAGGAGTCCACAACCCTAATCCTCCCCTACTCTCTTTCAAACCAGTTCTCTTCTTAAATTCATCCAAAGATTTTACCCACTCGACTTTGGATGAATGTTCTCGGGTATGATTGTGCAAAATAAAGATGGAATTATACTCACAATTAGGAAACATAAAAAATTTGAATAGGCCTCCTAACCTATACACAACATACCCAAAGCTCAGCTGATCTCTCGGCGTGAAGAGGTGAACTTCATTAAACCACAAGCAACTAAACAAATTACTCAGCGCAGTATGTTCTCGTATGATAACGGCTCCTTCCGGAACATCTGCGTATACCAAAAAGTTTTCACTATAATTGAGAAGTGGATGACGAGAAAGAATTAATATCCGGGAGAAGTTGACACTCCTCTTAGTGATTAGAACATACAACAAAGGCCTTTAACTTACCACTAGGAGTGCTTTTCTTTGGATTCCATGGTTCCATTCCCTCGTAGCGATATATCTTCATATGAAGATCAATCAGAGGACGAGCATATCGCTTTCTCCTTTTGTTTGCATCAGCCTCTTCGTACACATTGCGGTGATGCTTGTGCTGAGCAATTGCAAACGTATTCTTCTCACGCCACAAGTATCTTCAAGTAGCCACCGTCTAAGTTAGACCACTCATGCTCAATCAAGATGCAGTACTTTCTAAACACAGGACACTTCCTTTTATTTGGTTAAAACTTTTAAGGAGAGAAATTAACAAAACAGAAATCCATGTACGAAAAATAACTGCAAACCCAAAATTATTTTTGTTGAGAAAGGGAATCTACCCATTATTACTTAACCACATGCTGTTCAACTAAATCCAGTAATCTGACAACACTAGGAATCAATTTCATAAATGGAAAAGGAAAAAAAAAGGGTGTGTGTGTGTGTGTGTGTGTGGGGGGGGGGGGGGGGCAGGAATACTAATAGCATAACAAGTATCATACCTTTCAAGTAGTAGCAATGGGTCAACTATCAGCTCCATTTTACCATCAATCCAGATGCTGTACTGTGCTTGAGGAAATAATCTGTGGGTTAATATTTTGGGAACTTTTCCATTCCTTCTAGGCTCATCATACGGAGGATGCTTCAACAGAATCAAACGCCAGATACCAACCCATTCTCCCCCTTCGTTGTCCTCTCTAACAGTAACATTTTTCTTGATGAACTCAAGGGATACTTCATCGACAACCATAAGAAAGCAAAAGAGCTTCTGAGAACGTGCACTTATATTTGACGGCTGGTGAGGTGTATCATATCCATCAAAAATACCAGAGGCAACAACAAACCGACACTTCTTGACATATTTGATGTCTTTCTGAGCCATTTCTGCACCACCATTTCGTATAAAGCCACAGTGCACCTACAGATGAAATATAAATCAAATCTGGAAGCATATGAAGTAGCAAACTCAATTTGTTACCGAGAGTAATAACAAGGAAACCAAATCCTCAGGAGTTAGGAGTAGGGTGCCCCGAGCATGCATATTTCCATTCCTCTTTCCCGGTCAATTGCATTCCTTAGTAGAGTAGTAGTCACATTCACTTGGTAGTCTTTTTCGAGCAACAACAACAGCAACAACAACAACAAAAACAAAAAACCCATTGCAATCCTACACAGTGGGGTCTGGGGAGGGTAATGGTAGTCTTTTTCGAGCCATTTTGTTAATTTGGGGAATGGTAGACACTTATCTCAAAATACTTTGTTGGTTAGAATATGCGAAGACATGTCAAAAATGGACTACTTAATTAAGAAGGAGGATAGCACCAAAACTGATTTGTACTCAAAATATAGTACATATACCAAAAGCTAAAGATAGATTTCGCTTTCAAGTCATTATTCACTGCTCCTTCTATGAGCAAAATTTGGTCTTTACCAGAGCTTTGTTTTTAAGAAGGAGAGGAAAGTAGACCAGGCAAATGCAACAAACAGGTATAGAAACAGCGGACGTCTCAAACTAACTTAGATAAGGTGAAATGTTTACCTTCATGTTTGGTTTTACTTTAAAGCTCTCATCTCTCTGTTTCCACGTTATATTTCCTCCAAACAGAGGCGGTGACTGAGATCCGTTGGTTGCTGTCACGTCCTCCATAAAGTAAGAAAGAGATTGCACATACTTTTCCGGAGATCTCCTTTTTGGAATAACAATCTTATTTGGATCATCTGCTACGGGAATAGGACAACCTATACATTCACAAGAGATAAAACAGCAACCTTAACATTTCTCAGATACATATAGATACAAAAGTTTGAAATGATAAATTTGAGACTCTTTTTTTTTTTGATGAAGATGAAGATGATAAATTTGAGAGACTCACGATGTGGAGGTGTCACAAGTCCCATACTCTGAATTACTTCATATATTTTACTGCTTTTGTTACAAAGGGCTGCATGTCAAGAAAGAAAGATAAATACAGAATCCAATTTTGAAAGGCAAAAAGTATAGGCTGCTAATTAATTTCTGAAACAAAAATTGACTGTAACAAGATCATACATACTACTTCCACCTTCAAAAACGTCATGTTTCCATTAACCATAAAGTTAGAGAAATTGTGAAAGCGGGTAATGTTTAGTTCACATTTAGAATCAAGATGCTAAATATGCTAGGTTTACCAATTGGGACCAGCAACGATAAATCACATTGCTAATTACCGCAATCCCCTCATCCGATCCAATGTAACTCAAAGCAACAGCAAAAGCAAATGCTACCATAAATGTGACAAAGGAAAAGAAAGCAAGAAACATAAAATAGTTACCTGAAAAGAAAGCAATAGAAGACTGGCAAGACCAAGCATGAAATAATAATGCGGTTAGAATGAGCATCCCCCAAACAATTCCGGCCACAAGAACCAACCGAATGAAGCCCCTTTTCCATATAATCCTCATTGGGGAGTCGTGGTATAACTTCCCACTTGCAAGGAAGCCTTCCTTACCATCTGCATTCACAGTTAATTTTTCCTCTTCAATTTCAACAGTAATACAAGCACTACCACTACAATGCAAGACACCCTATATCATAATTATACAAATTTGCAGTTCAGTTTCAATAGAGATACAGGGAAGGGACGGAGTTAAGCTGAAGAAAGGGTGTTCAACTGAATCCCTTTGCTGAAAATTAAATTGTGCAAATAGAGCAATTTTTTATTTTTTTTGTGTGCATATTTTTACTGTTGAATCCCCTTGATAGAAGGCAACTTCTAGTAAAGCGACTAAGGGCTTCAAAAATTGCTTCAGGTCATCGGTTCAAATACTAGGTATGACATTCGTAGTTCTTTTTTCTTTTTTTTGAATGCCACTGATACAGGGCACTACTACTGCAGTGCTGAAATGCAAGACACTCTTTATCGTAATTACACTAATTTCAATTCAGTTTCAACACATATACAGCCACTATTGCAGTGCATGAGACCCTCCCATCAAAATTATAAAACACAGAGCTTAATATATAAATTTGCCATGTTTATCACATTGGTGATAATAGAAGCAAGGATAAGGTGAGTTGCTATGATGGTAAGTACCGTCCACTTCCAACCAAGAGGTTGTGAGTTCGAGTCACCCCAAGAGCAAGGTGGGGAGGTCTTGGTGGGAAGGAGGCCGAGGATCTATTGGAAACAGCCTCTCTACCCTAGGGTAGGGGTAAGGCCTCACACTTGTGGGATTATACTGGGTTGTTGTTGTTGTTAATGGAAGCAAACACTAAATACTTGCTATGAAGTTAGATTCGTTACGGAAAATATCACATCGATCAATGGTTGCTAGTGGTCAATCAAGTGAGCGGAGAACCATGAGGTCTCATATTCAAATAAAAATACTAAGTGATGCAACAAAAAAATATAAGATAATTTCTCCCCATCCATCTACCCCGCCTTTGTGGGCAGAGTTACCCGATATCTGCCCTGATATGTGTAAGCTGGTTCAGCAGCACCGTCGTCAAAAAAAAATATCACATCAATGGTTAAGAAGTCATAAATGATTTTGAGTTATATAGATAAATATTATTATAGTTTCAAATATTTTGGACATTTCAAAATGGAAAGAGTAAATATAAATTGGACAGAGTATGTAATTATTAGTAAGGTACATTTGGGTTTACCTCTAGATTGAAGATGGTTACGGTCTGGTCTTCGAATAGCTCTTAAAGAAACACTGTCCATTCTCAATGCATAATGAGGGGATCTTTCAGCTCATAAAATGGTGAACTTGAACACAAGATCCAAAAGGGAGGGATTATATTAAAAAACCCACACTCGAAAATTAAGACTAACTTGAAATGGGTTTTGAGTATTTCACCACGCAATTTGAAAATCTGAGAAAAAAATATAGCCTTTTTGTGTCTCCTTTTACCAGATTTTGTGCCAATATATGGTCGTGTTGTAGATGTTGGAATATAAAATGTGTTGGGTTTTAGGCGAAAAAGAGGTTGTTAAGGCTATCATTGAAACCGTATTTATCAAAATATTTTCTTGAATCACAGAAGCTATCGAAGAAGGAAATGAGGGAAGACGCCGACGGATCTTGCCGAAAGAGAGCATAAAACGACGTCGGTTGCTGTTCAGAAATTATTTTCTTATGGAAATCATACAATTTTTTTTCTTCACTTTATTCTCTTTTTTATTTCATGTACTTTTTTATTCAACAAACCTCAACAAATAATAAATCATTTCAATGTTTCAAATATCTTTTGACATTTGTGTCGTTAAAATGAATATTAGTAAGTGTGATTACCCTCAAAATCGGATAACAATTAAATTTATACGCGGTTTTAAGGATACGTGATATAACTTGATACAAATTAAGAAACAGATTAATGTTGAAATTAATGATAAGAAAATAAATGCAAACCACATAAATTAAACAGCCTTGGTCTTAAGTTTGGTCACCTCGAGCCAAGAATTGCCTCAAATAATGTTAGAACAGAATAACAAGATGATAAAAGCTAGAAATAATAGTGTATTACTTTTTATTGTGTATTACAATTTGTTTTACAAATGATCAAACCTCCATTTATATAGTAGGGGAGTCCTATTCTTGATACAATTTTATAAAAGGTAACCAATCTCATGATTTGCTAATTAATCGGCCTCTCATTGATACGTGCCGAGATTTTCGCCGTGATCTCCAACCAATCCCGGATATTACGGCCTTTCGTTATTTGGATCGACAAAGTTCCCTCGATCTCGTTCGGTCTTGGAGTCACGAGCTCAACGATTTAACTTCGCGCCTTAGTTCGATATAACCCGGGCTTGAGCTCGATTTAAGCTCACGTTAACCCGAGGTTGAAATATGACAGGTCAAATCGAGCCCGGGCGATCCTGCCCGAAGTCCTTTGGTCATATCGCTCTAATACCGGTCGAGGTCGGGGAGCCAAGTATCAGATTCTGATATGCAACAAAGGAATCAAATGACGAGGCCATGAATACGAACCTAGAGCTATTAGATGAAAGGCGTGAAGTCGCCCTTGTTCGATTGGCTACTCAAAAGCAA
This sequence comes from Nicotiana undulata, assembly GCA_005239495.1. Taxonomy (NCBI): domain Eukaryota; kingdom Viridiplantae; phylum Streptophyta; class Magnoliopsida; order Solanales; family Solanaceae; genus Nicotiana; species Nicotiana undulata. Next base: position 28,664 of record ML280294.1, read on the forward strand.
CGGATCAAGAGGTATTATAATTGAAGGACCAACCTTCGATATTTCAATATTGGAGTACTAAGGAGAGTCACACTAAACACTCGGAACCCGAACTACGGGAAGTTGGATCCGAACTGGGAAGGACCGTACCAAATTCTCGAGGTCACCGAGAAAGGATCCTATAAGCTCGGAACGATGAATGGGGAACAACTATCGAGCAATTGGAATGCAACTCACCTAAAATGATATTATTGCTAAGGAATGACCCCATTCATTTCCTTTTATTTTTCGAAATAACACTTGCAAGTGATCGACAAGGAGCGACACGAAGTCTTTAGGTCTGAAAACACGCATTGTACTCTTTTTCCCTTGAACTGGTTTTATCCGTTCCGGCAAGGTTTTTAACGAGGCAACAATGGATCGTTCTAATTTAGAATCAAGGACCGGTCACGAAACGGTGTCAAAGCTGGCATTAACAGTATCCGAGTTTCCTCTACAATCAACCTCGAGTATTAGAGGCATCACCCTCTGATGTTGATGTTAGCAAGGAAAGAAACTTCGTAGTTGAAGGGTATCGACCGGTAGGATGTATTGTAAGGGCCAAACGGTCAAACAAACCGTACCCACATAGGCTGATAGAACCCTAACACAAAGCATGTATACATATGTTACTATCTTGCACAAGAATAAAGAGAAGTATCTTCCTTGCAATCATCTTATGTTTTAAAATTTTCTTCTTTACATCCCTTACAAAATTTCATACTTACGATCTCCTAAAGGTAACGAGCTCAAGGGCCGCTTATAACCGGAGTTCAAATGATCACTCCCTCACTCGGGGACTGTCGTCCGAAAATAAATTTGGGCAGCCCAAGCCACTAGATCTCGGGGGCATAAGACCTATCAGGCAACTCCCAAATTTTAAAGGTCACGACCATCTCCACTCGGGAACTGTTATCTTAGGCAAGCCTAGATAACTCGGTAAAATAAGTCCACAGGGCGACTCCTAAACTAAAAGGCTATGGCCATATTAATACGGCTCAGAGACGTCCGAGACCCGTAACAAAAGATAGTCCTTAAAAAAGATTTTTTTTTCATAATTGGTTCTAAAGGCTAACCTCGGCTAATTATAATCTGAATTACTTACTTTGGGATAAAGTTTTGGTTAACACCGAACCCCAAGACAGCTTAAAACAGAGTAACGTAAGCAATATTTGTTTGAAATTTAGAACATAACCTAAGTTATTTTTTGCTAAGGCATTCCGGCCTTTGTGAATACAAGCAATAAAGCAAAGAAAAAATTTGAAAGCCAAAAGGGAAAGAAAGACTTATATATAAAGTTGCAAAAAATCAAAAAATAAAAACATTTAAAGGCCTAAGTGGCCAGGTCCTCATCGGAGGCAGCATCACCCTCGGGATCTTCCCCACCTTCGGACTTGCTTAAGCCCTCGGAGTCATTATCATCCTCGGGATAAGCCAACATTTTAGCCTCAGCTTTGAGCTCATTAGCGTTCTCGATCTCAGCTGATAGGTCGAATCCTCGAGCATGGATTTCCTCAAGGGCCTCCCTTCAAGATTTCCATTTAGCATGCTCGTTGATTCTTTTTCTCGAACCTAAGTCGCTTCGGCATCGGCCTTATAAATGGCCACCACCTCATCAGCATTTATAATTATTGAGCTTTTGACCTGCGAGGTGGGTGCCCGCCCACGTGGCGCTAAATGAGACACGTTAATTCGGGTATATAATTATGAGTTGTGTCGCATCTTGTTACCAGTATTGTGAAAGTTTGAAAGGAGATTATTGTTAACGTGAAGTTATTCGATGATTCTATAATTGACTATGAACAACTATTAAGATCATGTTGAACCAAAAGGGTGTTCCATTCAAATGGTCGGACGAGTGTGGGCTGAATTTTCAGAAGCTCGAGATTGCTTTGACTACGGCGCCGGTGTTGGTGTTGCCCATAGGTTCAGGATCATACACGATGTATTGTGACATATCTCGTATTAGACTTGGTGTAGTATTAATGCAAGATGGCAAGGTGACTGCGTATGCTCCGCGGCAATTGAAAGTCCATGAAAAGGTATATCCTGTCCACGACTTAGAGTTGGAGTTGGCAGCTATTGTTCACGCAATGAAGATTTGGAGGCACTATCTTTATGGCGTGTCGTGTAAGGTTTTCACGGATCATCATAGCCTTCAGTATTTGTTCAAGCAAAGGATCGCAAATTGAGGCAGATGAGATGGTTAGAGTTATTGAAAGACTATGACGTCACTATATTGTACCATCTCATTGAATATGTTATGTCAGTGCATCCATCACCAGGGCAAATAAGAAAGGGCTAAGCGCAGATGCGCATATCCTTGATGTAGCCCCATAACAACCAGGAAATGCTCTGATTCACCTCCCACTGTCCTAACCTTAGTCTTAGCTACATCACACATGTCTTTGATCGCTCTGATGTAGGCTTCCGGCACACCCTTCGCCTCAAGGCATCTCCACAACACTTCATTGGGGACCTTATCATACGCTTTCTCCAAGTCAATAAACACCATGTGCATGTCCTTCTTCTTATCCCTGAACTGTTCCACCAATCTCCTCACAAGGTGGATAGCTTCCGTAGTGGAACGACCCGCCATGAAACCAAACTGGTTGTCGGATATAAACGTCATCTTTCCCACCCTCGCATCAACCACCCTCTCCCAGACTTTCATGGAATGGCTAAGTAACTTGATACCCCTATATTTGTTACAACACTGGATATCACCTTTGTTCTTATACAACGGCACCATTGTACTCCACCTCCACTTCTCCAGCATCCTCTTAGTCTTAAAAATTACATTGGACAACCCAGTTAGCCACTCTAATCCTGTCATGCCTACACATTTCCAGAACTCAATTGGAATTTCGTCCGGCCCGGTCGCTTTACCCCTACTCATCCTACGCAAATCCCCCACGACCTCCTCCATCCTAATGCGCCTACAATACCCAAAATCACGATGACTCCCCGAAATCCCCCACTCCCCTAGCTCTATAACCTGATCCCCCTCCTCGTTGAGAAGACCATGGAAGTACGACTTCCACTTCTGCTTAATCTTAGACGCCCCCGTCAATACTCTACCATCCACATCCTTGATGCACCTTACTTGGTCTAGATTCCGAGTCTTCCTCTCTCTCGCTTTAGCCAGCTGAAATAGCTTCCTGTCCCCGCCTTTTCCCCCCAATTTCTCGTACAGACGGCCAAACGCCGCATTCTTGGCCTTCGTTACCGCCAACTTTGCCTCCTTCCTCGCCATCTTGTACCTCTCTCTGTTATCTCTCCTCTCCTCCTCGTTTGTGCTCCTTGACAACTTCGCGTACGCTACTTTCTTCGCCTCCACTTTACCCTGGACTACATCATTTCACCACCAGTCGCCTTGATGCCTGCCTGAATAGCCCTCCGATACCCCCAATACATCCCTCGCCGCCTACCTCACAAAGTTCGTCTTCGCTGACCACATAGCGCTCGTGTCCCCAGTACTCCAAGCTCCCATATCGGATAACCTCCTCTCCAACTCCTGGGCTTTATCCTTAGTCAAAGCTCCCTATCTAATCCGTAGTCGGCCCCGAGCATCCTTCATCTTCCTCTTCACAAAGATCCCGACATCCATCACTAACAGTCTATGATGCGTCGCGAGGGACTCTCCCGGGATGACCTTGCAATCCTGGCACAACCCTCTATCACACCTTCTGAGGAGGAGGTAGTCAATCTGAGTCTTCACCGCCGAACTTCAGAAAGTAACCAGATGCTCCTCCCTCTTCGGAAAAGACGAGTTCGCAATCAGCAGCTCGAAAGCCCTAGCAAAATCCAACAACGTAGTACCTCCTCTGTTCTTATCCCCAAGGCCAAAGCCTCCATGCACCCCGCCATAGCCACCAACAGCCGACCTAATATGGCCATTAAAATCCCCTGTAATAACTAATCTCTCAGAAGGAGAAATACCCCGCACCATCTCATCCAAACCCTCCTAGAAGCGCCTCTTAACCTCCTCGTCCAAGCCTGCTTGAGGTGCGTAAGTGCTGATAACATTGAGGGTGCATTCACCAATCACCAACTTAATGGCCATTAACCTATCATCCACTCGCCTAACCTCAACCACGGACTCTCTAAGGTCCCTATCCACCAGGATGCCCACTCCATTCTTGCCCCTCACGACCCCATAGTACCACAACTTAAACCCGTCTACATTCCTCCCCTTCGACCCTACCCACCTAGTCTCCTGAACACAAGCTATGTTGACCTGCCGCTTCTGGAGAATCTTCGCCAACTCAATGGACTTACCCGTCAGTGTGCCTATATTCCACGACCCGATCCTCAATCTACGATCTCCCTCTTTCCCCTTCCTCCCCTTGCCTCCTGTCCCACCCACTAGCCCACCCACTAGCCCACTCCTCACCCCCTACTCACCCCCGACACCCCCCGAGGACATGACCTTACACCATCATTCCCTACCAAAGCCACTACACCTACGCCAGGCTACAGGAAACACTAACCATGGCCCGCACTAGGAAATAACAGGTAGAGCCCACAGGAATTCTAATAGAATGCTCACGATGATGCTAGCTAACAAAAACCACAATGTAACTACCGCAGAGGATAGAGAAGAAAGTGGGAGGTACCAACTCCCGATGAAAGAACCTGGAAATATGCCTTGATGTACCCGAAGTCACAGTGCTCTGTCGTGCGACCTTCCAACTCCCGCCAACTCTTGCACTCCCTGGCTGGTGATGCTCCGCTCTTCCTGCCCGCGCGCCTAGAGCTCGCCTCGGCAGCCGCATCTAATGCCTTGAAAATCACAAATAACCACCACGAAAAAAGGGGGGGGATGCCTGACCAGAAAAGTCCATGGGACAACCAAAAAGAAAAAAGAACAAACAAAAAATAGAACAAAGAGACAAAAAAAAAGGTCCTGCCTGAACGAGAGAACAAGAAAAAGGAAAGAAAGAAAAGGAAAGAAGAAAAGAAAATGACAAAAAAGGGGGACAGGGGGGATCGTCGGCGTTGTCCTAGGGTTTTGGGGTGGGGGCAAGCCGCCGGGGGACGCCGAAACAGTAGATGAGACGCCGGCCGGAAATACCGGCGCTGACACCGGGGA
>ML280294.1:33908-51535 GCA_005239495.1 Nicotiana undulata
GGTTTTGGGGTGGGGGCAAGCCGCCGGGGGTGGAGGGAGGGAGAAGAGAGGGGTAGGAGGAGGGGGTAAAGAGGACCACAGGAGAGGCGAGGAGAGAGGAAGAGAGGGATAAAGAGAAGGTGAGAGAGGGTTACTTACCTGGAGTCACCGGAGATGGCAGTTCCACCGGCGAGAATCGACGGGAGAAGAGTGAGAGCGAGAGAGGTAGCCGTTAGGTGAGAACATTTGGGATAGTAACAATTGAAGCAATGGCATTCAGTCTTCTGGTAGAATTTCAATCCCATACTGCCAATAGCATAACGTGGTCACTTTTAGATATGAATGTACTTTCATGCCATCAAATCAGTATGTCTGTGACGGAAATTATTTGTTTCTCTTAAATTTGCTGGGAACAACCTAAAATTGAGCCAAAGATTTATTTTGATCGTGCTGAATCCTGTGTATTCTAAGCTCAATTAGTTGGTATGATTTAGGGGTGGAAAACGGGCGGCTCAGATATGGGACGGGTCGAAACGCGTAATGTAAAAAAAAACGGATAAATTATCTGATCCGATCCATGCTTAATACAGATAAAAAATGGGTTAATCGGCAGATAATATGGATATCCATATTATCCATGGTTTCTTGAATATGATCATTTTTAGGAGCATTTCTACTCTCCTAAATTTGAAGAACCCCAAATTTGAGGCTTTACAAATGTAAAAGTTAAACTCATTGGTTATCCATTTTCTAAGCAGATAATATGGTTCTTATCCATATTTGACACGTTTCTAAAAAGTTCATTATCCAACCCATTTTTAATGGATAATATGAGTGGGTTATTGTCTTCTTTTATCCATTATGGATATACATAACCTGCACTCAAGTATAGAACTGCAAAAAATTTGTGAAGCTTAATTAAGTAGGAAACTCTGGCATTTCATTGCGTCATGCATTCTTAATATAAGCAAGTGGATTTAACATGTAATTTTGATACAGGTGCTGGGTACAGATGTTGGAGGCACAGAGGAGATCGTTGAGCCTAACATAACAGTTCTTGTGCATTATTTGGGACGTCCAAGTGCTCTAGATCATGCCATTGATGCCATGGATCAAGATTCCCTTCTGTTGGCCTCACTGGAGGCACCATATAAATCGTCCACTGCTCCGTCACGTATGTTCGGGTTGCAGAATGGATGCGCCCTTGGACGCCGCAACTTGTAGTTTTCTGTATATAATCTCAATTATTGTCTATAAACTTGTCAGACATCAGTTGAAGTAGTCTTTTATGTTTTGCTTCCTCCATTCACTTGCAAGAACTAGAGAAACCTCAAGATCCATTTTAGGGAGTGGGACGAATGCACAACAGCAGCTCAACTCGAGCAACTTCATAGCCATTTGCCTCTGCTCCAGCCAACACTCAAATACCTTCCCCGGGCCTTGTGGACGAATCATTGCCATCAATCACGCTTCTACTTAGACTATCAGATGGAATCTGTGTGGTTGCACACTTCAATTATGACAACACAACTGGTGACGTCCATCAATTCATAAATGCATTAACTCCCAATGCTGCCAGGAGGTACCAACTACAAACAGTTGGCTTTTCGCCTATAATCCTTGATGATCCAGTCCAAATAATTGAGCAAGAAAACGTCCGTCATTCATTTGCTACTCGCATCTATGTACATATATACATTGCTGGTATGTTGTTCTTTTCATCTTCTCTAAAGACAACTATGCATTTGGAGATGAATAAACATCGGTTGTATGCCGTTGTGGTGAGTTGATTGAGACAAATATGTGCATGCTGGGTGTGAATTACAGTAATGATACTTGCTCGGTTCCCTAGTAAAGATGGTCACTAATAGAAAATAAGTGCCCACCAAACTGTATAGAGAACCCGGTTCTCTATCAGTTCCAACCGTCAGCAACAGACTGTAAAACTAAACAGTATAGGAAACAAGGTTCCCTATTTGTTCCCACAGTAAATTGGCAGTAAATGAAAAATGCATGATTTTTACGTGTAAAATCCCTACTCAAGGGGATAAAAACCACGACCTACACTGGTAGAATTTCAACTTCACTAACTTGCAATACACCTATTACAAGCCACTTTGTAATGACTCTATTACAAAGACTTCAACCTCACTAACTTGTAATACACCTATTACAAGTCACTTTGCAATGACTCTATTACAAAGACTTCAACCTCGCTAACTTGTAATACACTATTACAAGCACTTTGCAACACACTTATTGCAAAGACTTCAACCTATAACTAACTCTAGTCACAACACAAACTCAAATGTTTATGATTTACAAAAGATTTTCTACAGAAATGCTTTTAAGTAAGCTGGGTAGAAGTTACAAATGAAGAACAAATAACAAAGACTCAACAAACCTAAGGACTTAAGATATCGTCAGTCTTTGCACATGGTCCTTGGTTATGTTGTTCTTCGTTCTTGATGCCCTTGAGAATCACTTGAGAGAATGTTTGATGAGTTCTTGAATGTGAAAGTGATTTGTTTTACCTTTGCTTGATGTTAATATCTCATTTGTGACATCACTTGGATGATGTAAGAAATCTAGGTAAAGAGCATTCCCCATAAAGTTAACTGTTGCACTGTTTCTGCACTGTAGCATGTGCAGGCAGCAACTTTACAGTTGTGAAGAGTTGACTTGTACGGTTACCCCGGGAACTGGTAGGAACCTGTTCCCTCAGTTGTTCCTTCGACTCTGAAGAGTTGAGCCATATCCCAAACTGGATCCCAACCTGAAACCTTGTGATCTTAAGGTCTTGAGGATGTTTAAAGCTGTAGAGTTGACTATACAACGACCGAGGGAACTGATCCAATATCAGTTCTCTCTGTTGTTACCTTATCTAATTTCGTTGAGAATTGAACCAGACATCTGACTGGTTACTCTGAACGCAAGAGAACTAATTGTATCAGGTTCCTTATTTGGTTATCTCATGAAGTTTGTCAAATCATCAAAACAAAATAGGCATGACTTAACAATTTCCCCCTTTTTGATGATGACAAACTTAGAATTGATATTACCCCTGAGAACCAGATCTCCAAATTGTCCCCCCTGCAAGTCAGCCATATTCCTATGAGAACCAGACCAAAGGAACTGATCATAACTGATTCTTCAAGATTGTTTGGCAAATCATCAAAACACAAAATAACATAACTTATGAGTCACTTATTATGAATCGGAGGGAGTACATTTTTATCTTTGTAAATTCTTTCTTGAGAAGGAAAAGAAATTATCAGCTTTTAATCTTTCTCAAGAGGAACATGCCTTTTGGTTTAAACCATCTATGGGTATCATTGCTGCCATTTTGATATGAACTTCTTATCATGTAGTTGCCTCAGGATTTCCTTATCGAAGAAATTTTTCTGCTGAATATCATTCGAACTTCTATAGACTTTTCTGTAATAGATTCTTGATGCAGTTAATATGGCTCCTTACTTAATAAAAAAAGGACTTGTCTGTAATAGAGTGTTTCTCTACCAGCACTATGTGTTATGATCGGTTGCAATAGACCTCTGTATCATAATCCCCTGCTTTGAGTGCAAATAGCAATTTCGTTTCGTTTGGGGCTTCATTTATTGCAAGGTGACCATTGATTGGAACTTTCTGAGCTCACTCTTGCATTGTCAAGTCTTACCTGGATGAAAACGAGGCTTTTCTGACGACTGCAGATTCAACTGTCAAGCTGCTTCTGAAAGCAACAAAGCCTGTAACATGTTGGAAGGGTCTTGAATATAGAACATTATTTCTTGTTGTGAAACCTCTTGTTAAAAATTTGTATGCTGTAAAATAAATAAAAGCAGTAAACTTTTTGAAAATACAGAAACAAAAAGTTAGTAGAACAAGAAATTCAAAAATGAATTCTGAAAACAGTATAGGAATAAATCGAGCCCACTGAATCCACAGTGTGTCCTTAAGAAAATTATTCCCCTCAAGTACCCGAGGTTTTGGAATATATCTTCCCAGGATAGAACGATTTAACTCACCGGAGTGTTGGTACCAAAAACGCCGGTGAACAACGAACCACTCGAAGGCTGTAAAACACACTGAAATATTTTGTGCAGAAAAAGAAGAAGATCAGAAAATTTAGTAAGTAAAAATTCTGAGATTCAAGGCATATTTATAGCCAATTTCGTACTGTTTCTGAAAAGGTTTTGCAACCTTTCAGAACAGCCATAGCTGTTGGAACAGGTGTGAATCTTTTCAGAACAGCCATAGCTGTTTTGAATAAGTGTGAATATTGCGGGAAAAAATTAAAAACGAATTTAAAATAATCCGGGAAAGAAAAACGGGTCGTACCGGACCGGGTCGCGGGTCATTCCGGATTTGAATTTTGCGTTAATTAATTAAATAATTTGAAATGGATTTTGTCCAAAAAGATTAATCAATACGAAGCCGAAGCCTAGCCGAGCGACAACGGCGCGAGGTTTGCCTTCTTCTCAACTTTTCAAGAGTTAGAAGAAGAGCTTCTCTATATATACACATAGATTTTCTTTCCTTCTTCCAATGAGGGACAAAATACACTATTCAAAATTTTACTTCCCTCCATTTCTTTTCCCACCATTTTCCATTCACACTCTTTAAGATACACCAAGCTTAAAATTAAGCTACACTAAGCTTAAAGACCAACACCTCCTGGTCAAAATTTCTATCCACCAGATATGGACAAAATGGTATACCTTGGCAATACTTCCTCATTTGGTGTAAAAATAATCTTTTGTGCTATCCACTAGTCATTTTTCTAAACCGTACTCAGCTCTGAATATCCATGTCTGATATAACATTTTTGCCTTCTTGTTTTTCTTTTAGGAATTCAACTTATGGAAAGATAGTCTTCAAGAAGACAAACGGGAAGAAGCAATGGGCTTTTTCAATGTTATTAGAAGGCATAGTGAATCATTATTTGAAGATACTATATCCCAGAAAACGGAAAATGTCACTAGCTCTCCTCATGATCTGTATGCGGTTCCTTACTCTCAAGAGTACAACGCTAGCTCTTCTTGCTGAAGCAGCCACCTTGCTTCATAAAGCAGGAGAAATGGCCAGCTCATCTAGGTATTTGACATGTTTTTGGTATTTAATTATGTTGAATCTTGGCATATACAGGTTGACGTAGTAACTTTCTCTTCTTTACAGTTTAAAGAGACTTCTTTATAGCAAGGCTGACGCCTTCCTTTCAAATGACTACTATGATTCAGATATCGCCTGGATGGAGTTGGTTAGTATGCTACTACTGCCTATCTGTCTATGGTATATATGTTGGAGCTATTTAAATTTAGGGAGAAGGGCTAAATATACCCTTGTACTATGAGAAAATGTTTAAATATATCCCTTGTTTTACTTTCGGTCCAAATATACTTTTGCCGTAATATTATTGGTTTAAATATATCCCTCTTCCGTTAAGTTTGTCCAGATTCGTTGCTGATTTATTTAAAAACTGTTTCCTATATGTTGAAATTTTTGGGGATTAATGTGTCATCAGTTATCGTAAGCATGTTTATTCAGGCATTCTTGGCACTTGCATATTTATCTAAAGCTTGATTGATTCGTGTACAAGTTGTTCTAATGGTATTTCACTTGTGTGTCCCCGCCGACATATCACTAAGCTAGCTTTGGTCATAGATTTTTAAAATTGTTTTGAAAAATCTGTTTTGGATAAAGTTTGACTTGAAGATGAAAATGTGTTTGGTCATACGTTTTCAAAATATATTTTCCAAATTTATTTTAAAAAAATATATATATTATTAGAGATTGAGTTAGTTTTGGGATTTGGGATTTGAAATTTGGCCAAAATATAAGCAAAATTTATGACAAAAAAGGTATTTGTCAAATAAATTCAAATTTACTTTGAGAAAATCTATGGTCAATTGGGTACTAAATGAATTGTACCTCTTGTGCGTTATGCAATACGGGCGGCTTCTGAAGTTGTGATAAAGTTAAGTTTTTCTGCACTTTTTCCTTTAGATTCTGGTGGCCCGTGCTCTCGGAACCAACCATCTATAAAAGGAAAAACAAATAAAAATTCCCTATTGTTGTGTAGTTATGGTTAAACCCAAGGAGAGAATTAAAAAATAGAAGATCAGAAATGAAGGGAGTAATAGCTTGTTTGGATGTACTTCTTTTTGGCCCGAAAGTATTTTCTTTTGTGAAGTTAAAGTGTTTGACCAAGTTTTTAGAAGTAAAAAATCCCTTTTAGTAGAAATAGAAGTAGATTTTGAGAAATAAAAAAATAACTTCTCTCTTATAGCAATTTTCTGAAAAATACTTTTGAGAAAAAAAATATATTTAGTGACTTAGAAGCACTTTTTAAAAGCTCGATCTAGCCTATTTGACCAAGCTTCTTTCAAGGCATGCACTTTGTTTTTCTTAACTTGAGGTGTTTGGTCAAGCTTTTTGAGAGGAAAAAGTACATTTTGGGGAGAAGCAGAAGCAATTTTTGAAAAGTAGAAAAAAGTAGCTTCTCCCCATAAACATAAGCAAACCCAGTTTGAATTTTTTTCCTACCAAAAATATCATTGGAAAAATATTGTATATACCAAATTAATCTTACTTAGTTTTAAAATATTAAGTAATATAATGAATTTTGGTATGAATTTTCGTATTTGTTGAATAATTTTTTCATATATTTATATCACCTTGAAAGAATAAAGTACTTTTTTTTATTTTTTTTTTATTTTACCTAAATAAAATAAAAACTAAATTATTATCTATAATAATAAATATTTATAATTATTTATCTACTTATATAATGTTAACTACTAAATACATCTCTTCATATCCTATTCATAATTTGATACTTAAAAGTACTTTTTTTTAAAGTTTGGCGAACATAAATTATTGTTCAATTTTTTTTTAAAAATTGATTAGTCAAATATAAATTACTTTTTTCTAAAAGTATTTTTTCAAAAATTACTTTTAGCTGATTTTGACAAATATGCTGTAATTATTGTGCAGATGTACTTCTTATCAAAAATATTTTCTTAAAACCACTTTTGAGAAAACTTTTCAAAGTCATTTTAAAAGCCCGACCAAACCAAGCTATAAGACAACTGCGGACAAAGCTTAAACTGGCGCCTCCAGTCTCCACGACACACCTCCGCACGTCTCCGAGAGGCTAATGATTGACCCACACGGTTCCTTTAATTTGGGTTGGGAGCGACACAATCCCACACCGTAAACCCTCACACAGACGATCCTACCTTTCCACAAATGCCTGAAAGGCCGAAACCCCTCTCTTCTTTTGAAAAACACAAAAGCCTCGTCGTCGACTCTCCTTTCTCTCTGTAAAAAAAAAAAAAGAAGAAAAAATCCTTTTCGCTGATTAATCACTTGCTCCGATCATTATCGTTATTGGAGATGGCGGCGGCGGCGAGTGGAACAACATGGCAACCACAAGAGGAAGGGTTCAAAGAGATCTGTGGACTATTGGAGCAACAGATGTCTCCGACTTCAGATAAGTCTCAGATTTGGCAACAACTTCAACACTACTCTCACTTCCCTGATTTCAATAACTACCTCGCTTTTATCTTCGCGCGTGCTGAGGTATCACTCCTTTATCCTCGAGTCTGCTTTCGTGATAAAATTCTGACTCTTAGCTAATAATTCAATTATTTAGCGGATTGATTTTTTTTCTTACTTAGTTCGAAAATCTTCCTTGTTGAAATGGTTGTGGTGTGGATTCTTTTAGCATAGTTATCCCTAAGCGCTTACTTGAAGTTAAATTGACTTTTGGAAAATGCGTTTTAAACTTAGTTGTTGCATAAGTTATTCGTCTTCTTTTTGGCAAAATCATACCTATGTGCAATAATGTGCTTCCTTGATAGTTGAATTGTTCGTTGGACAATGCGAATGAAACTTAACTGTTGCATTTGGTCTTAAGTCTCCTTTATGGCGAGACTGTGAGGAGTGGCGGAGCCAGAAATTTAACAAGGGGATTTTAAAAAATTTGAACTTGTGACCTCAAGCAATTTTTGAACTGCCTTTGCCACTACAAGGGGATTCAAAAGTTAATATATTTACGAAAAAGTTGTTTTGTCCTGTTTGCACAGAACGATTTAACAACGAAGGGGATTCAATTGAACCTCCTTCCTTGGCAGTGGCGGAGCCACTGACAGTGAGTTCTCTCTCAATTTCTTTCGTTCTCTGATTTAAATATTGCATTGAGTCTTAGGTCTTCTTTGTTGGCGGCATTGTGATCTCTCTCTATCTCTCTCTTTCATTCCCTGATTTCTATAGGATTATAACTTTCTTAGGTTGCTAGCATGTAGTGGATTTCACAACAGTGAAAGATGGCTTGTATTGACATCTACTTTTTGATGCATGGTAGATCATCTTGTTCATTTTGCAATTGGAACGGGTTTAGTCTAAACATGGTGATATTTTGGAAAGTTACTGTATTTTCCACTCAACAATCTGGTTGGTCCTTATAACAGGGGAAGTCAGTGGACGTACGGCAAGCAGCTGGGTTGCTACTGAAAAATAACCTGAGAACTGCCTTCAAAAACATGCCTCCTGCTAATCAGCAGTACATAAAATCTGAGTTGCTACCTTCTCTCGGGGCGGGAGATAGACACATCAGGTCTACAGCTGGGACCATCATTAGTGTTCTTGTACAGATTGACGGAGTTGCTGGATGGCCAGAGTTGCTACAGGCACTTGTCAATAGCTTGGATAGTAATGACATAAATCACATGGAAGGAGCCATGGATGCCTTATCAAAGGTATCATTTTACTGTTATTTAACTAACATTTCACTCGATAATATTTCACGGGATACAGTGTGAAACTTGGTGTCAATATCTGTAATTGAAAGTTTTGCATAACTATAATATAAAGGTACTTTTTCTTCTGTAGTGTGCTCATTATGTGAGATCCTCAAAGATTGCTAAATTCTCTTTGCAACATATGTCGTAAGGGCGATGATCTTAGTCTCTTGTTACATTGTTAGTGAACGTGAGTGTAAAGTGACAACAGTGGTAAAAATAGCCTCAGTGGGACATGTGTCAGATCTTTGTTAAACTAACACATAACTGGCCTGCTGAACATTTTCTGTAATGCAGATCTGTGAGGACGTTCCTCAACTTCTTGATTCTGATATTTCTGGATTATCTGAACGGCCCATTACTGTTTTCCTTCCAAGGTTTCTCCTGGTAAGCTAACTCTTCCCTTTCCTTATATTCACTTCTTTGCCCAATTTTATCTGATGTTGCTTCATTTATCATATAGTTTGCTGTATATTTGATATTCGATGCTAAATTCATAGTATCATTCTAACTTGACCTTTAAAACGGACAGCTTTTCCAGTCACCTCATGCTTCTCTCAGAAAGCTTTCACTGAGTTCTGTGAATCAATTTATAATGCTGATGCCTAAAGTGAGTACCTCTTCTGTTGGGCTATCTAGTTATTACCCTTTCTGCTGCCTTTGTGCCATTTTGACTCCATTGCTCATCTGGTCAGTGCTACTGTTATAGGTTTTGTATCTATCCATGGATAAATATCTTCAAGGTTTGTTTCTTCTTGCCAATGACCCTTCTCCAGAGGTGCGGAAGTTGGTAAGTAACTGCCGTGATATCTTTCATATGCATTCTCTTTCTTCTCTGGTGCACATCATCAAAATTGCTATCGGTATCATTTGATGTACGCCTATTTATGATAGCTTTAGCAGGATAAATTAAGCTCGTAAGACTGAATTAAATCTGTAAAGAGATTTATGACTTTAGTTCACAGATCACACATCTGGTGTATTAATAGGTTAAAATGGTCTTTGTAGTAGGCACCTGGTAGATGGGATGTTTCTTTCAGAGTGTTTCTTTTCCTAGTTGTTTAGCATGGTCATAAGAGGTAACGGTAAATTGTATGTCTATTAGAACTTAGCTGTCTTTTGTGTTAGGGCTATGATTTTTCTATGTCAAGAATGATGGGAGTCGGATGTTCAGTTCTCTGTTAAATAGTGTTGTTGAAGGCGCGCTTGAGCCTTGAAGCAAGGCTCAAAGCATGTTGATCGCTTCGCCTTGCGTAGTGGGCGCTTCAGTGTCGTCATCAAGGCTATAAGGCATACCTTTCCTTGCCAATGAGCGTAATGCTGAAGAGGCGACACTAAACAATTGATATTTTGCTTTATCGTAAAATTTTCTTCAATTTCTTGGTCTATATATTTGGTATTTTTGGTATTCATGCTTATAGATATTAGTCCTGGAATACACATACATATTTGTAGTTTTTCTCCATTTGCACCTTTCTTGGTTAAATCTCACTCTTTATTTGCGCTTAAAGCCCCAACAGACCTTAGAGCTTTTTTGCGATTTTCACTCTTGATAACACTACCAGTGTTGTCAAAGGCGAAAAGCTCTCTAGGTCTACTGGAGCTTTAAGCGCAACTTAAAGTGTGGGCTTAAGTAAAAAAGGGCATAGTGATATATATATACATTTATATATATAATTCAAGAACAAAGTAACAATTTCATTCATAATGTTTTCCTTTAAAGCTAATACACTTATTTTCCGATTATGTTTGCTGTTTAGAACCGCTTAATTTACGACAAAACTCATGGACAGTGAGGTGCATGTCTTAGTGCCTTGCCTTAGGCTGATGAGCAACTTAAGCGAGGCGCCCTCCCTGAGCTTTTCTGAGCTTCAGGGCTTAAGCGCGTCTTAAATGAGCCTTTGACAACACTGTAGTGTTAAATGACACGGAAGATGTTTTTCTAGCTGACATGATTGTTCTACTTATTTGTCACTGGTTCTTTCTTATATCACTCTTCTCTGCAATTTTTTAAAATTTTTATTTTAGCATGCCCACCTGCAAAAGAGGGTTTGAAGTCTGTTCCTGTGATATCAATTATGCTATTGACTGTTGTAGAGAGTTTTCTTTTGCTACCTTATTTAAAAAAAAGATAGTTCTGGCACCAATTACTCAGCTTGCCTTTTTCTCAACAGGTTTGTGCAGCGTTTGTTCAACTAATTGAAGTTCGTCCTGCCTTTTTGGAGGTGACATCTCTTTCCCTTCTAAATTAGTTAATTGCCTATTCTCTTATTTGTCACATCTCCTTTCCGCTTGCACTTGCTTTTATTGCGGAAAGAGTTCCAGGTTTCCAAAAGTTTTAAAATTCTAAATACAATGAAGTACAAACATTTTGAAGGAACAGTACTTTTAACTGTAAGTTTATTTTGATTCGTACTTTTTGATTGTTTGAGGTTTATTATTGCCTTTTTTTTAGTAAGTGAAGATATCATTGAACCGCACCAAGCAAGTCTTATTGTTGTCTTATTGGGGTTAGGGGGAATGGGGGCAAAATGCCGCATCACTTGTGCACTGTCAATGAATCAATTAAGCAATCAACTACACCTTAATCCCACACTATTTAGGCTTAGCGATATGAATCCTCTATATTAGGATACTGTGTGGAAGTTGAATTCATTATAGAAGGTTTAAACTACTGGTTCCACTTCATGATTTCCCTTTTAGGTATTACATATATGTTATATGCAATGAGCTTTAGGAAAAAGAAACACTGAACAGTCTGTACACTTTAATTAATGGTCTTGCCTTAGAGAGTGAGAGGAACATGGAACAGCATACTCCTATTCTTTTAACATGTTCTTAATCAACTTCTGGTCCTTTGACACAGCCACACTTAAGGAATGTTATAGAATACATATTGCAAGTCAACAAGGATCCAGATGAAGAAGTGGCACTTGAAGCTTGTGAATTTTGGTAACCTTCCCCTTTTCAGTGCTTCAGTTTTAGATATTCATATTGCTCACTGGCATGATAATTGTGTCAACGGTGGAGGAAGAATATACCATTTTGCTGGAAATTCTTTACTAATCTTTGCATTGAGAGCATAATCTTCATTATTATGCTATAGATTTATTCTGTTTTTGATAAAATGGTTGATGGAACTGTAAAGATGATATATTATTTAACATGGTTTGGGAACCTTTAGTGACATGTTATGTTGGTGGTAAGATTATGTCACCTTTAGGTGTAATTGGATGTTTGTCTCTATTTTGAAGTGTGTCTAGGTTCCCTTTGCCTGAATGGACTGAATTCAAATTTCAATAAGCTGGTTGGCGAAAATATACATTTATCATTCGTTTTAAAGCTATACTTGATATTAGAGATCACATGAGCTTCATGCACCTTCCACTTAATATATTTTGGATACATGTGCATTGTTAGAAGAATTTTAGCTAGCATGGCGAGGACTCAAAGAAGTTAGGCGAGATGATTGTGTTAGAGAGTTAGTAAGAGATGTTTCATTTTAGGATGAAAGGACTAAATGCCAAATAAATTGGGACGGATGGAGGGCGAACATACAACAACTGCACTTCAATCTCAAGCTAGTTGGGTCGGTTAATCCTTACCTATCAACAGTTTGTCTTTTTGGAGAAATTGGAGATTTCTTTAAATTTCATACCTATTCTGCACGCAATCTCTATGCAACATTAGTAGATCTCTGTCAAGCACTACACTTAGTGTAAGTGTGTCAATAGCGACTAACCTTAATCCTGATCGGTTGGTATCGTTTGTACAGATTCTTTGCTTTAAATAAGGAGATCATTAAGATATACTTAATTTTGTAAATATTAAGATTATACTTAATTGGGAGGGAAGAGCCAGAGCAATGTGAGAATTGTTTTAGATACTGTGTGAGAGAGAATGAATTAATAGATACTGACTGCTTGAAATTTGGTCTAATGACGCTGTAAACCTTTCCAGTTACCTTGCAAGTCATGGAAGTGTAGAGTGTACCATAGAAATAATGTGAGTAATGATATGTGGTGAGCCTCAAATAGAGCTCCCTCTGAGTATTTTTCTTTTTCTTTATGTGAACTATGCAGAAATTGTTATGGCACCCAAGAATTGCACCTATTATTAATACAGAAGGATGGGTTTGTTTAAGTTCTTCTAGAGTTCTACTTGCTGGATATCTTCCTCTTTTTTGTGGTTGGGGCTGCATTATGTTTCATAAATAAATTATGTTCTTGGGTGCTTGAAGTTTTTGCTTTTACCTGTTCTGTCTGCTCTCAAAAATATCACGTTATGGTTGAGAATTGTTGCTTTGTTTTGTATAATTGGGAATCTTCTATTGTGAATTGATGTCTCTTGTCAAATCTGATTGGATGTGGGTATCATTGACAGGTCCGCATACTTTGATGCTCAGTTGCCCCCCGAAAACTTGAGAGAGTTCTTGCCACGGTTGATTCCGGTATGCTTTATCCACAAACTATTTATCTTTTTCATATTGGTATTATGTGTCTTCTGTCTTAGCATATTCTTATGCATAATGTTTCCTGCACCACTTTTAGGTTTTGCTGTCTAACATGGTTTATGCTGATGATGACGAGTCACTTCTGGAGGCTGAGGTTTGGTGTTTAGTTCATCTTCAGATGTCAAATAAGTCTGAAATGATTTGTTGTGTTATGTAACCAAACATTATTATGTTTTATTACAGGAGGATGGATCTCTGCCAGATCGTGATCAGGTTTGGTTGTCATTTCTCCTTTTTAGCTAAAAAACTAATCCTTTCCATTTGGCAACTTGGCATTAATTACATTGGAAGTCATTATGGACAGGATATCAAACCTAGATTTCATTCTTCACGTTTTCATGGTTCAGAGGATGGTGAAGATGATGATGTATGTGGTTTAATTGACCAATCATTTTCTTAATTAGTGCTCACTTTTCTGTGGCCTTTGATATCAGCATTATGTTTCCTAATTATAGGATGAAGACATAGTAAATATGTGGAACTTACGCAAGTGCAGTGCAGCTGCTCTGGACATTCTCTCAAATGTGTTCGGTGATGATATTCTACCAATGTTGATGCCTGTTGTTCAGGTGATTGATTATTTGTGAAATTAATCGATCTTTCATCTCTCTCTCACTCCTCTCTCTCTCTCTCTCTCTCAAAGAGGTAAGGAAAGGAAATTCTTTACTCAGATGTTTGCATACTGATGTAGATTGGTATTGATTCCCAAGAAGGCTGTGTCTCTGAAATTTATGCTTCTGGTGGATGACAACTGAATTCTAAAAAAATTTTCAATGATTAGGGGCCAAATACATCGGCAGACCATTAAACATGTCCCCACTTTTCACTTTGACACTCCATCTTTAGTCCGTTCCATTTGAACACTCCAACCACACCTCTAATGTGTCATTTAGACACAAAATTCGTAAGCAGCCAAACATAAGCAATGTGTGTAATCCACTCGCCACAGTAGCGAATAAGACTAGGACACATGGATTTAACTTAAACAAATTTTAAAAAAAAAGAAAGAAAAACCTGACCCACCCCTTGGTCGTCTTCCCCGATGATCTCCTTCCTTTCGCCCCTCTTCCCAAAGCAGAAAACCCTAAATTCCCCAAATTCTCTGAAACTCTCCAAATGGCTCGTACCAAGCAAACTGCACGTAATTCCACTGGTGGCAAAGCACCAAGGAAGCAATTAGCTACAAAAGCTGCTCGGAAATCAGCTCCGGCGACCAGAGGAGTGAAGAAGCCACACAGATTCAGGCCCGGAACTGTTGCACTTCGTGAAATTAGAAAGTACCAGAAATCAACTGAGCTCCTAATCCGAAAACTTCCATTTCAATGTTTGGTTCGTGAGATAGCCCAGGATTTTAAGACCGATCTGAGGTTCCAGAGCTCTGCTGTTGCGGCGCTTCAAGAGGCGGCTGAAGCTTATCTTGTTGGTTTGTTTGAGGACACCAACCTTTGTGCTATCCACGCTAAGAGGGTTACCATTATGCCAAAAGACATTCAACTTGCTAGAAGAATTAGGGGTGAGAGGGCTTAAATTGGGATTATGCTGTGGTGGTTTTTGTTAGTTTTTGGGTATATAGTGTGTCGCTTTTCAGAGTTTTAAGCCTCTTCTGTTTTGGTGTAGAACTTTCTCAGTTCTGAATGTGTAGTTGAATCAAGAGCTTTTCAATGAGAGAGGGGACGGTAATGGCGTGTGAAAGAGCAGGAGGAAAAAAGAAAGGGAAAAGAATTTTAAAAAGAAAAATTGATCTCTCACGCTCTGAAGAAATGTGTATTACACGCACTATGCCACATCACTAAGTTGTGTCTAAATGACACAATTAGAGGTGTGGTTGGAGTGTTCAAATGGAACAGACTAAAGATGGAGTGTCAAAGTGAAAAGTGAGGACAAGTTTAATGGCCTACCGATGTATTTGGCCATGATTAGGAGATGGAGGAAGTTGGACAACTTATTCAATTATTGAGTACAACAGTGGTAGAAGGAGATAAGGAGGGTGTTATGCTATGGGCAGCAAACAGTGATATGAAATACTCTGTTGAAGCAGTTGTAGCATTTTGCAAAAGCAGTCAGAGTACTTAACTATATATTAACTATACACCATAGAGATGATTGTAGTCAATCTCTTTCTATAAGTTACTGTTTAAATATTGTAAAGGAAATTTCAATTGTTTGACCATGTGGAATACAACAACAAACCTAGTAGTTTCCCACAAGTGGGTCTGGGGAGGGTTAGATTTACGCAACCTTACCCCTACCCTTGGAAGGGTAGAGAGGATTGATAGACCCTCGGCTAGAGAACGACTGAAAAATAAAAGGTAATTGCAACAAGTAGGAATAACAACAAGATGAAATAAGTTTGAATCCAAGAATGCAGTCAAACTCTAGGTAGTAATAACCATCTATGGATAAACGATATCATAATAACTCTAATGCTAGCGAACTGAGTAAGACAAAGAGAAACACTCCACTACCTACGAGCCTTCTACCCTAATCTTTAACCTCCACACCCCATGTGAAATATGTAATTTATAAAGGAAAAGGTGGTATTACATTTGGGTGATCATATTGAAGAAAAACAACTTTGTGGTATCTTGTAAATTTGAGTGTTTCTCCAAAAAAGGCATGGAAAACGATATGGAAGTCCAAAGCACTTGTCAAGGTAGCTTGTTTTGGGTGGGTTGCGATCAGAGAAGCATGCTTAACCCAAGACAATTTGCAGAGGAGAGGTTTCATGTTAAGTACTAGATGTTATCTTTGTGAAGAGGATCTGGAATCTGTCAATCACCTTTTTATCCATTGCAAAGTGGTCAAGCAGTGTTGGGATCTTTCCTAAATTTGTGTGGTGTAGTTTGGGTAATGCCTTCAGATGTTAGAAGTCTACTGGAAAGCTGGAATGGGCAGAAGATAGCAAACAACCAGAAGAAGTTTTGGAGGACTATACCTTGGTGTATTTTCAGGACATTTTGGACTGAGAGAAATAGTGCTTGCTTTGAGAACAAAAAGAATCATATTTCTAGAGTCAATGACCTTTGTCTACAAAATCTGTTTTTTTTTGGCGTGAGTGGAAGATCAGTATATGGATTTCTTAGAATCACTTGGGAATTATGTAACTTGAAATTATTGTAGGGGTTGTTTGTTTCTGTTGTATACCTTCTTGGTACCTTTATTAATAAAACAACCTTATAAGATATGCTAGGTTAAATTATATGTTAATATTCTATAGATAAATGATTGTGAAAATAGTCTTGTGCAATTTAAAATAAAGGGTAACAAATAAATTCTCATTAATGGTCTATATTTTGACGGGCCTGTTCTCATCAAATAAGTGGTTGTTGCCCATAACAATGGCAGAATTCTTCCCTCTAGGCAGCAATTCCCTTAGAGGATCAATATTACATCAATTTGAAGAATTAAAGTTTTATCGTCGTGTGTAGGAACACTGATCATACTAATGGAAGAAGGAAACGAGAGAAGCTAGAACTGAAGTTAATTTTGTCCTTTTAACCTTTTGGTTAGTAGTTCGCGATAAATGGATCTAATACATTGCACTTTCTTGTATCTGGACAGACTAAATTGTCAAATACGAGTGATGAAGCCTGGAAGGAAAGGGAAGCAGCTGTACTAGCTCTGGGTGCTATAGCTGAAGGCTGCCTAAATGGGCTTTTCCCTCATTTATCGGAGGTAATCCTATCACTGACAAGCTTCCTAGAAAAAGAAGTTGTGTTGATGAAGGAGATCGTATATAAAATGTATGAGAAGTTTGGTTTCTGAGCGACCGCCATGTCATGTCTTTCTTTGCAATTTATTGCTGGTTTTTTTTCCCAGCGAAGTGAGTGGTATATATGTTCTGAGATATGCACATATTGAAGAAACTTGTCTTTTGAAAGTTCTTTCATTTCATTTCTTTTTTTTCCCCATTCAGATCATTACCTTTCTCATCCCACTTTTAGATGACAAGTATCCTCTAATACGAAGCATCTCTTGTTGGACACTGTCCCGCTTCAGCAAATATATCGTTCAGGTTGGTAATAAATGCTCCTTTTCTAGCTCTAAGCTACATTATCATACATGTGACTTAAATGGCCTCTGTATTTACATAGAGTTTGTGGCGATCCTAAACCACCAACCCTTCTTGGGTCAAATTCATCACAATGATGTGGTGTTTTCTCGTTTCAGGGTTTAGTGTTTTATAGTTGTCACCCTCAAATAGATATATTTGTAGGAATGCTGTTTATACTTTCAGTTGTAATAGAGAATGGGTAAAGCAGTTACAAATTGGAAAATAGTTTTCAGCCCTGAGCCTTGCCTGCCGTGGGGGTATGAGGTGTTGTTTAAGTTGC
>ML280295.1:5239-19066 GCA_005239495.1 Nicotiana undulata
TGGATCCCGAGGCTTCTTTCCTTTACCGCTTCATTGTCTTTCTCCTTTATTTCCAAGACAGTGTTGTACTTTCATTCCAAACTTGTATTTAGTATTCTAGTAGCTAGTCCGTGGGATTGTGACACCCCGGTTTTGGGAGTTTACGTTATTTTCATGATTGTTATGTTCTTACCTTCCGCATTTAAAGTTTCGTTATTTTTATTAGGAATGCTTGAAGGATTCTGTTGGGAATATGAAAAAGGGAAAAACATATTATCGATTTTCGGTTAAACGATTGTCCCACTATTATCTCAGTATGTGATGGGAATTGGTTGAAGTTGACGAGTTAGCATTTTATTCCGTGTTAAATGATTTTAAATTGCTATTGCAAGTCATACGTTGGTTGGCCTAGCGGGGTTCAACGTTAGGCGCAGTCACGACCTAAAGGGTGGGAATTTGGATCGTGACAAATATATTCTATAATATTTAGTAATATTATTTTTTAAAATTTATACTTATTGAAATGGGGTACACCCGTAAGACTAGTATATATAAAATCTCCGTATATCGATTCAACCTTTTGGATGTAACTCATTTAAATTCAATACTAATTAAGTAGTAATTCGTAATGAACAATTTTGCTGCTTAATTTCTTCATGCTAATTCACATTCACGTGTGCTTGCTAGGAGTTCAAATATTCTGTTGTTTTGTGACCATCTTCATCATGTTTACTATTTCAGGTTGATGATCAAATTTGAGTTTCCGAGTTAATTATGGTTGATGATCAAATTTCGCTCATGTTTTGGTGCATGAAGAATTGCAATAATCTACGAGTGAAGAAGAAATATGGAGAGGGCGAGAGAGAATAAATAGGGAAGTAATATTTCTAAATATATTTATTTGTTTTCCTTACTATTTCCCTTATTTGGAATATTAAAACATTGATTCATTATTGGAAAAGACTACAATTACAGCATTTTTCTTGGGCATTCTTCTTCTTTTCTTCCTATCAAAGAAAGCACAAGCCATACTTCTTGGCCAGAAAATTCACATGGGAAAGCAAGAGCTAACAAAGTATGCCAAAATGGTATTTGGCAACTGGCAAAAAGTGTCATGGCCTACATTTATGATGATACAATCATATCCAACACATTATGTCTTGGACAAAGAATCATATGCCAACCACATTAATTGGTGTCATTGTACAACTATGGATGTCTGCATTATGTCACAGCCAACACCACTTCTTAAGTTAAATTCAACTTTGAGCTACTGAAATGTATTCCTTGCATAAGATTAACAAAATCCTTCATAAAATGAAATATCATTTCTTTTGATATATGGTTGAGTATATTTAGCCTTCATAAAGTGAAATATCATTTCTTATGATATATGATTGAGTATATTTAGCCTTCAATTAAGTGACTCCTAATTTTTTTACTTGTGAATCTTTTACAAATTTAACGAATTATTAACTACTCGTATGAAACATTTAATTACTCACCTACGATGTTTACGGGTATATAATTCTAAAAATAACCTAAATATAACGTGTTATATGTGTAAAAGGGATATAAACATGCATTTTAATTACTTCAAAGTTACGAGCCCATTTGGACATAAAAAATTTTTTTCCTTTTTTCCAAAAAAAATTCACTTTTTACAAAATCAGCGTTTGTTCATAAAATTTCCAATTTTCACTTGAAGATGCATTTTGAAAATTTTCGTAAATTTGAAAAACTCCAAAAAGCTTTTTTTCAAAATTTTCACTCAAAAAACTTCAAAACAACCCGAACTGAAATTTATGTCCAGACACAACTCTAAATTTCAAATACCATTTTCACTTGAAAAACTTTTTCACAATTTTTTGGAATTTTACAATTCTTGTGTCCAAACGCCTACTAAATATCCAGGGATCAAAGTGCAATTATCCCTAGTTAGAAATTTCCTTTCTTCTTTTAGCTTTCGGTTTGCTGCCTCCAATCCCCTTACCTAAAGACTAAAGTAAGTAGAAGACAGAGGAGAAGTAAAGTACATTACATTTATTTTCACTTGGTTTTAATCTTGCAGAAATAGCCACTATCAAGCCTGTAAATTCATTGCACAACTTACAATAAATACCTACTTTTCCATTCTCTGTGAATGCTATTATCTATCATCTTAACCCCACTAAAGAAGAGTCCTCAAAGGCAAATCTTTGAGTAATTAGCCTCAATTATGTAGCCCAAGACTACACCAAAAAGAAAAAGGCTAAAAGTTAAAGTGCACTTTCACCTTTGCCTTCTCCTTAGGTTCTTTTCAATTGCACACTTGATGCCTGAATCCAAACTTCTCATTTTTGAGATCAAATTCAATTAAGAAGTTCTGCATCTGAAAATTCCCCAGAATTATCGATGGCCCGGTTGACAACTCCGGGCCAAAAGCACTATCCGTAATCATAGTTAAACAAATCACATCATTTTCACCTGCAATGGAAAAGTAATTTGCCAATGGCAATCCCATCTCTGAACCACCTTTGAAATGAAACTTGAGCTCAGGCAAAGAAACTGTTTTGTGGCTGGAAATATTGAAACATGGCCTTAAACCTGTTAATTTCTCAATATTTTCACTTCTTGAAATACCCTCAACTTGGTTCACAAATGCACTAAGCACAGGCTCGAAAACGCCACGATTCATGTATGTGAAAGCTGTGCCCGAATCCACAATACTCCCTCCATTTCCATTAGAATCAGGTGTCAAATACTTGTATGGAATCTTCACTTTCTTCCCTCCAACTGTAATTTTCCTAAGACCAACATAATAGTATACTGATAATGCCTTTTTACCAGCCACCACTGGATTTTTCAGCAGTGGGGTATAGCTAAAATTTGCAGACTTTTCAGCTTTGAAATCCAAAACAAGATTGCCACTTTTACCAGTGTCATCAAACCTATGTGAGACAAGACAATAAGTGAATTTCTTAACACCTAATTGACTTGGTAATGATGTAAGTCCACGACCTAAACCAGCAATTCCAGCAGGTTGTTGAGAAGAAAACATAGAACAACCCACAAGAAAATTAGGTATTTTCTTGTTAGAAATATCAAGAGTTTCAACAAGAGCAAGTCCCCCTGTAGAACCTGAACCATAGAGAATAATATATGGTGGACAAATCTGTTTACAATTTGCTCCAGTGGGTGATTGACAATCTTGACAACGTGATTTTGGATTAGTCTTGGTATGAATCCAACCACATTTTGGATTCAAACAACCAACAACTCTAGCAGTAGATGATGATTTAGGAATGAATGTAGGGATAGATTGTGAGCTAGAGGAAGAAACAGGACAGTTTTTACATAAGTACTTTGTTGTACAAGGAAACCAAACGAAATTACTGCCAGTGTCCATAATGAAAGGAATTTTCTGAGGAGGTGTACCAAAGCCAAGTGTAATAGAGTAGCCTCCATAGCTATGAGGGTATAAAGGCGTTGTGGAAACAGAAGAATCTTGGGACTTTTTTATATAATTTGCTCTGGCTGAGGAAATGGAAGCTAAATGTGTGAGTTTTTGGTATAAATCTTGAGATGGGTTTGTGTTAAAAAGTGAAAGTGGAATGGTAGATGTGGAGGTTGATGAAGATATGAAGGGAAAGAAGAGAGGAAACAAAGAGAGAAAAAGGAGAAAACAGGAAGAAGAAGAAGAAGCCATTGTTTTTTGGGGAGTTGTGCCTCTTAACCCAAAACTAAATAGTACTGGTAGTTGTACAGTTAGTAATGTAGTTGTCTGTCTTGAGATAAAGCAAAGTATTCGATTTTTGGAACCATTTATGCGGCTAAGGTAAACTCAACTTTCACTGTGACATGTGATTCTGCACTTTAGTGGAGAGATGAGCAATAAGTTTTCACAAAGTGTAAATGATAAGGGTCGGTGGGGTTTGAAAAGTTTGGCCACTATATTCAAACTTTAGGTACTAACCGTTACACAGTATTGCTTTGGTACTATTCCATTCTGGATCATATGCCAATTTGACAAAACCAAACATGACAAGAAACTCAAGTTTGGGATTGCTCTCCTTGTAGCTCAATACAATGGTATATCCAAGATTTTGAAGTCATGGTTGCTCACCGAAAAGAATTCCAAAAGAAAAGAAAAAAATGAGTTTAGTTGAGGGTGCTCACTCAATACTTATCTAAATATTTTGATAATTGTCTATGTAAATCTACTAATTTTGGTCATAGAGAATGGGTGCTTAAGCAGCCATAATACTCCATGTAGATCACGGGCTCAATAGGCAACTCTAAGGACCCGTTTGACCATAAATTTTGTCAAAATAAACTTGAGTTTTATTTGGCAAACACATGTTTGGCCATAAATTTTGCCTATATTTGGGCAAAATCCCAAAACCAGCTCAATAGCTGGTTTTTTGCCAAATCCCTAATAATACACATGGTTTTTCAAAATAAAATTGGAAAATATGTTTTGAAAACGTATGTCCAAACACATTTTCATCTTCAAGTCAAACTTCACCTAAAACAAATTTCTCAAAACAAGTTTGGAAATCTATGGTCAAACGCTAGCTAAGATCTTCGTACCTTAAAACCTTCGCAATTCCAAATAGGCACAATTTGAAATTCGTTCAAAATTTACATCGTTCCATTAAAGTAAGTTAAACCAAAAGTTCATTTCTTTGGTAGACGAAACTCCCTCGAGTGTTCCTCGAGTAAGTGATGATAACTTATAATTGTGTATTTTAGACGCTTATTACACTCTAATTTACTGTACTTTAATTGAGTTTGAGCTTTAATTGCTAGTGTTTTGTACTAATTGTGTGTTTTATGCCTTGTAGGAGTGATTCTGAGCTATATAGATGTTATGGAATGAATTCAAGTGATTTGGAGCTTTGAAGTCTGAGTAAAAGCCCAGTCGGGATCGTGTTCAGGGGTCAAATTTGATAGTTAAAAACAAACGAAAACTCGAATAGGCATATTGCGCATTGTCTAGTAAAATAGACATAACTCTTTGTTCCGAACTCCATTTGGACTATATAATATATGGTTGGAAATCTAACTCGAAGGGCTACAACTTTTATGTTTTACGTTTTTCTAAATTCCAAACGAAAATAGGTTAAAAGTGTGCGTCAAGTGCGCGGCCGTGCACTACCCGCGCAAATGGGGCAGAAACTTTTCGACATGCGCGGCCTAAGCGTGGTGTGAGCGCGGCCGCGCACGTCCAGACCTGAAAAACTGTCATTTTTCACGTAGGAGAAGGTATAATTGTTTGGGCCTGACCCTACTTGGTATATATACATGAAAAAATGGTATTTTGAAGAGGTTGGACATACTTTTGACACAGATTCGACCTAAGGAGGCAGAGACACAATAGGAGCGAGGCAGGGAATTCTTCTACGAGTTTTTCCTTCCTCTTCCTATTTTTCATTGTTGGTTATGACTTTTAGTATTGTAGTTTTACATACTATTATGAATAACTAATTTGTTATCTAGGGTTTTGATGGAACCTTTTGTAGGATAAATTCTTGTTATG
This sequence comes from Nicotiana undulata, assembly GCA_005239495.1. Taxonomy (NCBI): domain Eukaryota; kingdom Viridiplantae; phylum Streptophyta; class Magnoliopsida; order Solanales; family Solanaceae; genus Nicotiana; species Nicotiana undulata. The sequence continues at coordinate 10,740 of ML280295.1, forward strand.
TTTTTATATAACTGAGCCGTTGGATTTCTCTACTTGTTCAACTACGTGTTTATTGTTGTTGATTGAATGACCATTGATTGATTGTGCCTATTTATTATGTGTTGCTTGAGAAAAGATACATATTTAGGTGGTTGTTGAACAACGTCACTTCTAGGCAGTTAAGCTTATACAATTTAAAGTACTTATAAAAGAGTAAAAAAAATAAGCATAAGCGTCACAACCAAAGTACTCACTATTCTTAAAGCATAACAAAGTCAAGAGATATTGCGTCAATTTAAAACACAACACAATAGCTCATATTCCTTTAAAAAAAACTAACTACACCCAGTTCCGTAAGCAATTAGTACTACTCGAAGAGGGTAAATATTCTTATAACCAGGACTACATTTCATCAATAATAATAATAAGCATATTTGTATTACACGACGTGAGTGGGGGTACAATGGCATCATTTATTTGAGAAGTTACGAAATACAAAGCATCTTGATTTCCTACTTCACTAATCATTATCTCTTTGATTAAATACTGAAACTTATAATAAAGGATTTTCAAGTTTGTGTAATGGTATTTGGTCAGAGGTAGTTGTCATTCTAGAAACTGGTCATATACATACAAATTAGATGGTGTAGGATATGGTTTTAACTCTAAAATAGAATAAAGACAGTAGAGTAGTTGAGTTAAGGCTCGTTGCTTAGTTCAAATTGACTCGTTCATCTTGACCCAAATAAATTTGGAGTGAGTGAGCTCAACCACTTTATTTGACACCCTCACGAGATGTATAAACAAGTAATTAAAGAAACATATGGGTTGGAAGGAAGGGGATATAATAACCCTACCATTGTACGACTAAAGCAATAAATACGAGCGTCAGTAGCATACAGCTCTTATAAAAAACAACTAAAATATTCATTATCATAAGACTGCCAAACTAAACTGTGATTATGGGGTCAGAAACTTGCTGGAGGATGCAAAAACTTGAGCCGTTTTTCTGGAATATAATTAGTACACAAACTAATACTACTAGTACTGAATTGTAAGACAATAATTATTGAGATCGATCCTTGTCGGCGCCCATAACAGAACAAGATTTTAGTTGGAGAATGGCACATATCACATGGGTGTCTTTTTGTGGTCTGCTGGGGAAAAGCAAAAAAAGGTACAAGCAAAGCTAGATTCTCCCAACTTGCTGCTATTGCACAGTTTAGGTTCCTAACTTACTGCTACCGGAAAACATGTAAGTTTGGTCCAAAACAAACAATATCATATTATGTTAAAGCAGAAGAGGCGGATGCAGTGTGGTAGTAATGAGTTCAATTGAATTCATAACTTTCGACACGGAGTAAAAATTTATGTTTAAAATTCATTAAAATTGCAAGAATAATAGATTTGAACCCATAACTTTAAAAATATAATGAGTTCAATGATAAAAATCTTAAAAGTTGAACCCATAGAGTTTAAATCCTAAACTCGCATCTACGTTAAAAAATATTTTAGGTGATTAGTTCTAACAATTTTACTACTCCTTTTGGTCCACAAGACTAGTGGAGCTTGGCTTTACCATTATCAACCACGTAATAGTCATGGCCTTAAATTCTACAGTAAAAAGGACAATGCAGCATTTGGCTTTTCTGCTGAAAATGCCTTATCTTTATGACGTTTCTCTGCCTTTATAAAGCATACCGGCCCTTAGAGTTCGGAACCAAAATGTGATCTTTTTTTATTTAAACGATCGAAATGTGTGAAAAAAATAACTTAGTAACCAAAAAGGGGCGTTATATGTATGGCGTCTTTTATAACTGCGCTATATGTGAATTTGACAAGGCTGTCAGGTATAGCGCCTTAATAAACGGCGCTATACATATTTTGTGGGCCCACCAATAACTCTTTTGCGCTTACCTCAAAAAATTCGATTTGCCTGAAACCTAGCACATAGTCCCACACTGAATACAATATATGGTCTGTTGGCAGTGAGATATAGTAGAGACCCAATCATTCCTCTGTATACCTTCTGATCAACGGATGAACCAGGTTCATCCACATCCAATTTAGTAGATGTGGCTATGGGGGTGTCTATTTCCTTTGAATCCTCCATCTTGAACTTCTTGAGGAGTTCTTTCACATACTTTTGTTGATGAATCATTGTTCCATGTGGGTTTTGCTTGATTTGTAAGCCTAAGAAGAAGTTTAGCTCACCCATCATACTCATTTCAAATTCACTCCCCATTAGTGTAGCAAATTCCTTGCTAAGCTTTTCAGTAGTTGCCCCGAATATGATATCATCAACATATATTTGCACAATCAGAAGATCCTTCCCCTTTTCCTTTAGGAACAAAGTACTGTCAATTTTGCCTCGTTTGTACCCATGTTCCAGCAGGAATTTTGACAATCGCTCATACCATGCTCTAGGTGCTTGTTTGAGACCATAAAGAGCCTTGTCAAGTTTATATACATGATCAGGTGACTCTTTGCTTTCAAAACCTGGAGGTTGTTTGACAAATACATCTTCCTTCAAATATCCATTGAGAAAGGCACTCTTAACATCCATCTGATGGAGAGTGAATTCCATATGTGCAGCAAATGCTATAAGAAGTCTGATTGCCTCCAATCTTGCCACAGGAGCAAAGGTCTCATCATAGTCAATTCCTTCTTCTTGACTATACCCTTGAACAACTAGTCTTGCCTTATTTCTTGTAACAGTTCCATCCTCATCGAGCTTGTTCCTGAAGACCCACTTCGTGCCAATCACTTATCTGTCTAGTGGCATGGGTACCAAGTGCCATACTTGACTTCTTTCAAATTGATTCAACTCCTCTTGCATGGAATTTACCCAATCAACATCTTCTAGGGCTTCACCAATGTTCTTTGGTTCAATTAGGGATATGAAGGCATCAAACGCACACAGATTTTTCAAGGAAGCTCTTGTTTTGATTCCGGATGACAAATTTGTTATGATGTTCTCAAGAGGGTGAGAACTCTGATATCTGTGTGGTTTGAGTACTAGTAGTTCACTTCTGGATAGTTCCATATTGTTTTGTTGTTGTGGAACAGGATCAGGGCCAGGATTCACATGTTGAATTCCCCCTGTCATGTTGTTTGGGTTAGTTGGACCCGGTCCATCACCTGTTCCATCTCCCATAGTTGTTTCACTGTGTTCACTGCTTCTCACCAGTCCAAGCTCCTCATCTTCTGGTTCCTATCTCTCATAGAAAGTGTTAGTTTCATCAAATACAACATGCACACTCTCCTCTACACACATAGTTCTTTTATTGTACACTTTATAGGCTTTACTATGTGATGAATATCCCAAGAATACTCCCTCATCACTTCTGGGATCAAATTTACCTAAGGAATCTTTGCCATTATTGTGCACATAGCATTTACATCCGAAAGCCCTAAGATGGGATATGTTGGGCTTTCTTCCTTTGAGTAATTCATAGGGAGTCTTCTCTACCAGTGGCCTGGTCATACATCTATTGATTATATAGCAAGCAGTGTTTATTGCTTCTGCCCAGAAGTTGTGTGGTAGTTTGCTAGAAAGAAGTATGGTTATTTCCATGTCTTCAAAAGTTCTATTCTTTATTTCCACAACCCCATTTTGCTGTGGGGTTCTAGGGGCAGAAAAGTTGTGATTGATACCATGTTCATCACAGAACTCAGCAAACTTAGCATTTTCAAATTCAGTACCATGGTCAGATCTTATTGATGCTAGTTGATGTCCTAACTGATTTTGAGTTTTCTTAACAAATGTGATGAACATATCAAATGCTTCATCCTTAGATGCCAGAAATAAGGTCCACGTGAACCTTCAATGATCATCAACTAACACCATCACATATTTCTTACCACCTCTGCTCAGAGTTCTCATTGGACCACACAGATCCAGATGAACCAGTTCCAACGTCCTGGTGGTACTGACCATTTTCTTACTTTTGAATGAGGATCTTACCTGCTTCCCCCTTGCACATGCCTCACAAACTTTGTCTTCCTTGAACTTAATGTTAGGGAGTCCCACCACTAAGTCCTTAGAGACTAATTTGTTAAGCTGATTTAGACTTGCATGTCCAAGTCGTTTGTGCCAAAGGAGGGGATCACTGTCCAAAACACTTAAGCAAGTGAGTTCATTTTCAGACAGTGTGGACAAGTCTATGATATAGATATTATTTATTCTCTTTCCCTACAAAACAATCTTGTCAGTAAGCAAGTTAATCACAAAACATTTTGTGGGAGTGAAAGCAACCAGGTTACCTCTGTCACACAATTGTGAGACACCGATCAGGCTATATTTCAAGCCATCTATCAAGTACACATGTTCGATGGAACGTGTGTCATCCTTACCTACTTTTCCAACCCCTATAATTTTACCTTTCTTTCCATTTCCAAAGGAGACATTTCATCTTTCGAGGTTTTCAATTGTTCCTTGTTCCCCGTCAATGCTTTGAGCAGCCACTATCCATAAACCAAATTTGGCTGCTTCCTCTCACTTGTACCTACAAAAGGAAATCAGGGGTTAGTTTTAAGAACCCAAACTAGTTTGGGTCCTTTTCTATGAGAGAATGGATGAATCAAATTTTTTTCTGGCCCAATTTGGTAGCCAGTTTTTCTTTTTGACAAACCTCTCATTTTTTCGACTGGCTTGCTCTTTTGCAGTACACTCATATTTGTAGTGGCCAGTCTTACCACAGTGGGTGCAGATTTTATTTTCAGAGAGAGTGAGATACTTGCTTTTGGGATCCCACTTTGGCAATTGACTCCCAAAACCAAGCCCTCTCCGGTTGCTACTATGATTCTCTTGAAGCCATGTCAAGGCATCAGAGGATTTATTCCATTTACAGGTTCTATCTAATTCATGTTTGATTTTTCCAAGGTCTTCTTTGAGTGATTTTATCTGTTCATCCTTGGCGTACATTTTATCTTTTAGTTTTCCCAAATTTTCTTCTAACATGACATGAGAGTGATCAACAACCTTTTTACTGGATCCTAATCTCAGTTTTAAGTTTTCAGATTTTAATTCTAGAATCTCAGTCTCAAGTGGATGAACCTAGTTCAACAGGACAGTGTTTTTCTTTTCAGATTCACTGACTCTGATTTCCAGGCTCATGCACTTTGCTTTTAGCATTGCATATTCTTTAGAGAGTTTATCATTCTCTTTGGATGTTTCCTCAGAATCATCTATGAAATCAAGTGGCAACTCAGAGAGTTTTCCTTAGATAGGAACTTTATTTTGTTTTTAAGATGGGAAATGCTTACCTGTGGTTCTTCATCAGATTCTCCAATTTCCATGAGCACCTGATCTTCAGTCTCCCCATCTTCTGATTCCTCATCTGAACTTTCCCTCCAAGCAGCGACCATAGCCTGTGTTGTGGTCTTCTTGAGTTGGACCAGTTCCTTCTTCCTATTCCTTCTTTCATATCTCTCATTTTTCCATTCTACTTCCCACTAGGGACAGTTTTTGATGAGATGGTCAGTCTTACCACATTTGTAGCATCTCTCGTTGGTTGGCCTTTCAGGAGCTTTTGCTTTGTTGTAGTTTCCTCCTCTAGAGATGCCCTTCTTCCTCATGAGGAAGTTTCTGAATTCTTTGGTAATCATGGCCAACTCATCTTCCTCCAGATCTTCTCCCTCAGTGATTATCAAAGCTAGACTCCTCTCCTTCTTTGGTCCATCCATCTTCATTGTCTGCCTTCTGAGTTCATAGGCAGTGAGGTTTCCAATCAGCTCATCCAATCTCAGAGTTTCCATATTTTTGGATTCCTGGATAGCAGTGATTTTGCTTTCCCAGGAAATTGGCAAGACCCTTGTTAGGATCTTCTCAACCCTGTCCTCTTCAAGAATGACTCTTCCAAGAGATTTTAGTTCATTAGCCAAGGTTGTGAACCTTTGATAGTCTCTCCTTCTTTCATAGTGAAGTTTTCATACTGAGAGTATAGTAGAGTACATCTTGACCTCTTTACCTGAGGTGTTCCTTCATGGGCTACTTGTAGAGTATCCCATATTTATTTGGTTGTGGTGCAACTTTGGATTCTGCTGTATTCATCTAGACCTAATCCCCAAACTAGCCACTTCTTGGCCTTAGCATTCTTCTCCCATTTCTTCAGGTCTTCAGTAATGCAATCAGACCTAGTCTTTGGTACATCCATACCTTCATCAGTCTTCTTCATTGTAGCTAGAGGCCCATCAGTGACTATGTCCCAGAGTTCATAGTCTTCTCCTATCAGGTGGTCCTTCATCCTGTTCTTCCACCAAGAGTAGTACTGGACATTGAAGAGTGGTGGCCTTGCAGTTGATTGACCTTCCCAGTTCCCAGGTGGTGCACTCATTTTGATCTTTTCCAAGGTGTTAGCCTTTTCAAGGATAACCTTCTCTGATACCAATTGATGTTTTAGACGTCAATACCACACAAGAATAGAGATTAAAAGTGTGGTACCCAATTTTTCGAGTGTTGTCTCATAAGAAGAACCTGGTTCTTCTTTGTGTTCCAACTTCTACTGGTGCAGAATAATAAAAGCAGTAAAGTAAAAATACAGAGATTTTTACGTGGAAAACACCTGGCTAAAAGGTGAAAAAAACACGACCTACTCCTCAGTAGGATTTGCTCAAACACTTCACTAAAACTCTGAGCCAAACGAACTTACAAAATAAACTCTTTTGTAATCCTAGGACTAATTCTAATCCCTTTGTATCAACTAGCCTCTAGCTAATTTCTACAAGCTTCAAGTTAACTCTAACTTGAACAATGTGTACCTATTACAATTTACTTCTATGAAAGCTGATAAGGTACAATATTGAAACTCCTACTACAATCAACTAGACTCAATACATCAACGATGAAACTGGTTCTTCTAGCTGATCTGTAGCCTTTGTATCGCACAATAAATCTGCTTGCAAAATAACTCTGGGAATTTTGCTTTCAGATCTTGATTCACTTCAGCACTTGTGCGTCTCTTTCTCCAGCAGAAATACTTCGAGTATTTATAGAGTTAGTAGTTGAATTTGTTGATCAATTCTAGTTCAACTCTTCCTGGGAGAAAGAATTCGAATTAAACTCAACTTCCTTCCTTTGTTACTTTCCTTGCTGAATTCAACTTCTATTCTCTCATCAGTTTGCAACCTTTTCGCATTAGGAGACAATCTCTTGGTTCATTGATACTTCACAATCACAAATATATCCTATGCATATATGGTTCATGTGCCAGCTATTCAGTTCCAAGATATGTGCTCTGATGAACCTGGTTCAACTGGTCAGCCTTTGTCAATCTTCAAAAATATGCAGTTACATGGGTCAACAATTTTCCTGTTATGATCTGAGTTCATGTGATGTCTTTTGAGCTGACCAATGCCCCAACAACGTCTATGTATTTGATTGTCGGTGTATTCAGCCGTGTTATAACTCCTTTGTTATTGTATTTATTGATGGCATCCTGTCGTACTCTCGTAGCCAGGGATAGCATACTCGGTATTTGATGATGGTATTACAAGGATATAGGGAGGAGAAGCTTTGTGCGAAGTTCTCCACGTGTGAATTGTTGGCTCAGTTCAGTAGCATTCTTGGGACACGTGGTGTCTAGTGAAGGTATCTATGTGATCAGACGAGTGTGAGTAGAGCTTCCAGAAGCTCAAGAATTCCTTGACCACAACCCCAGTGTTAGTATTGCCATCAGCTTCAGGTTCTTATACCACTAAATGGGATGTCTTGGGGACAGGCAGTGGTGGTGTTCTAATGTAGGAAGGTATAGTGATTGCGCGATAGCTATGATTTTCGGAAGTGTATAGGGAGATATCATTTTGAGGTTAAGCAGGCAGGGGTATCTCCTGCGGGTTGTCCTGAGGTGTGTGACCCTTATGTTTATCTGTAGTAAGTTCTATCTATCAGTAAATGATGTATGTTGTAATTTGAGTTTAGATCGCTCGTGGGAGTTAGCATAACCATTACAATGGTGGATGCGAGTTTTGCATTTGATTTGGCTGTTAGATGGTTTGGGTCATATAAGCTTATGGAGGATTTAGTTGAACCTCACCCCAGTATGGTGGCAGTGATAATGTGTGGGCATCGTGAGTTATTATTTGTCTTGATATTTGGCTTTGAGCCAAGTGGGGGAGTCCTCTAATGATAAGTTGATTACACGATTATGTGTTGTATTGGTTTCGGTTTGAGGTATGTTGGTGAATCAGTTATGACCTACAGAGGTGGAGTATCGGAATGACTCAAGCGATGGAAATTTCTTCGATACAAGTTGTAATGTACTTTACGGATAGTGGAATTCATTGAATGATGGATTTGTACTGGTAAGTGTAGAGTGTGCAATGTATGAGTGTGCTTGTTGCTTCAA
>ML280295.1:19857-30267 GCA_005239495.1 Nicotiana undulata
GGAAGGTGTCAAGGCTTGTGGTGTATTTGCATTATCATGGATTCTATTCATCAGTATCAGGAAAGCGAAGGTAATGACTTTAAATTCGCATGAAGTCTATTCAGGGTAAGTATTTTTGATGTGGTGCTTTGGGGATGTTTAAGAGAGTATTAAGTGGCTTATGAGCCTTAGACGGTATATTTTTTTATGCTCGAGTTTCGTGCGGTGAGTCGGGATTTAGAATTGCGGTATTATGGCAAGAAGAAGTATCAATTCGAAGGTAAGTCAGAAGGAACTTGAATGAATAGGACAACTTGGTAGTAGGTCGGATCGGAATGATAAACGATAAGGGATATGGTTAGTTCTTTGGGTGTTTATAAGGTAATGAGTTGTTTACAGGTGTTTCTTAGCAATTCTCTAGGAATTTGGTGGCGTGCGTAGCTTGGTTGAGTTAGAATGATTCAGTCTTGGCGGTTTGGTGTTGTACAAATGTGATTCGGGAGTTCTCGATGGTTTCTACCACGGTTAGAGATATATATTTCTACTGGCGTGAGGGTCATGTGATGTATAGTGATTTTGCTTCTAGATGAGATCAAATGGAAAGTTCTTGGCTAGTTGGGTACGTAGTTGTTTGTGGCTAGGAAGGGAGCAGGAAGTTCTCATATTTATCATAGGATTGCATGGCGTATGCGGTATTTTGTGTATAGTGGAGAGTGGCATATGTGAGGTCATGGTTCAGTTCTGGAAGAAAGGTCAGAACTGCCAGTTTCAGATTACTAGGTAAAGGATACTACTATTGGGTGGCTGGATGAGAGTATACATTCATAAAGGACAATGTGTTTAAGGCAATGTGTTTGAATAAGGGTGCTTCATTGGTGTTACGACGCTCTCTTATTGGATCGACTGCTGATATTCAAGGTTTCTTGGTGACACAGAGGAATTATGGGGGTATCCCTCGTGGAAGGATTGCGTATCAAGGATGTGTTATGTATTCGAGCGGTGGAGTGAAGATCAAATATGGTAATTGGTCTGCCTCATGGATTTTGAGACTGAGTGTTTTCATGAACAGATTATTTTTGTAGTTGTGAACTACGAGGATGCAAGCAAGTCTAGTCGGGTGTTATATATGTCATGATTCAGTCATTATGAACCTTTGGAGAGTTATCTACCGGTTGTGGATGACCAGAGTTGATCTAGAATTATTGGTAGGCCAGTATGGGTGTGTGTTATACACTGAGTCGGAATTGTTGACCCCAAACTACTATTGTTGAGGGATGTACCATTCGATTGTCATTGAGCTTATTCGTGTTTTGGAGTGATCTATGAGTTACCTTTCGTTGTTTCGAAGGGTTGTGATCGTTGGTTATATGTGCATAGGGTGCGGTTCTATCGGGGTGTTATAGCGAGATTCGAGTAAGGTAAGTAATTAGGTGTTGCAGGATTGAGATGTGTCGGTTATGTTCTTTCTGGCTCGGGTGGCATGGTATCATCCGATTTCCCCGTGGTTATGACAATGCACTTTGAGTAATTAATGTCGAATTTCGCATGGTTATTGATTTTGAGCAAGGTGGCTTGGAGTATTTCATATGGTCCAGCGTTTGAATGGGATCACGCGTTGCAGCAGTAGGTAGAGGTATGATCCTTGGTGTCAGATTCGTGTGTTATGATTTTACGGTGTGTGCCATGCTTTTAGCACGATGTTGTGATAGTAATTGTTAATGGCAGGATAGTCCTCTCGTGTGAGTCTTCTCTATTTTATGAATTGAGCTCTTGGGATGTTGTTATTGAGTGCATGAGTTGCACAAGTTATGGCTCTGGATGGTATTGATGCTGATCTGATGAATGGTTGTTGGTTTCTATGTGTTTCTTTCATCATCGGCACCATATGAAGGTGTTTAAGCGAGGTTTTGTTTGATAAGAGGTTATTTACCGGTATTGGGTTGTTATGAGCAGCGATTGGTATTAGGAGTCATTGCTATTAGTGTTGAGTCATGCGGTATATTAAGTGATTTCATCTTGTGTTGCGGATATGGCTTGATACAGCGTGTTCAGACTATTTCAGCTTATAGTCGTGGAAATTTGATCTTGTGAATGAACTCAGAAGTGGAAATTTGGCTCTAAGGTTTATGGGTCAAGATTGGATTTCGAAATTTTAACTGTGTTGTGCTATTAGACCTATATGGGGTAGAGTGACGTGGGATCACCTCTGAATATGTGCATGGTAGGTTACACAGCAATTATGGTGGTGTGTGGAACAACTCTAGAAATGTTCGAGGACGAACGTGTGTTTAAGTGGGGGAGACTGTAACGATCCGGCCGGTCGTTCCGTAGAATTTGCATTATTATTGTTTTTTATTGCCTTGTCATAGGTTGGTTATGCTGTTTATGATGTATTAGAGTTGGTAGGCTTGGAATCGGAATGGTTGTAGTGAGAGTTTAGTCACTTAGTCTCTAAAAATAGCTTTATAGTTGGAAAAGTCAACTGAGAGTTGACTTATTGGTAAACAATCTCGGAATGTGGATTTTATGGATTGGATAGCTTCGCTAGGTGATTTGGGACTTATGAGTGTGTCCGAAATATTTTTGTGATGTCCGGTATAGAATTAGGCTTGAATTGGCGAAAGTTAGTTTTTGGTGATTTCCAGTCGGCAGTGGAGAATAGGATATCAGGGTCAGAATGGAATTCCGACAGTTGGAGCAGGTTTGTAATGTTATTTTGGATATGTCTGCAAAATTTCAGGTCAATCAGAGTTGTTTTGGATATTTTCGGCGTCGTTGGTGGAATTTAGGAATTTCAAAGTTCTTAGGCTTGAATCCAATGTGATTTTGGTGTTTTGATGTTATTTTTAGTGTTTTGAGAGTGCAACTAAGTTTGAATGATGTTATGGGATATGTTGGTAAATTTTGTTGGGGTCCCGAGTGGCTCGGGGTTGATTTCGGGTGGTTAACGGGAACTTCCAGACTTAGATCAATAGTTGTTTTTGCTGGTGTGATGTTGCAGAGATTTTGTTCATCGCGATCGCGGAGGGTTATCTGGGGAGGCGACTATTGTTTTCTCCGCGTTCGCGAAGGGGATGATGCGAACGCGTAGGTGTAGGGTGAGGAAGCAGTGCGTTCGCGGTTGCTTGGATGCGATCGCGAAGAGGACTGGGGGAGTGGGGACCCCAGGGGATTTGGCTTGTGCGATCGCGAGGAGCGGGCCACGTTCGCGGAAGGTTGGCCAGGCAATGCATTGCGATCGCGACCCTGCTGGTGCGTTCGCGGAGGTCTAGGGGACTGGTCAGTGCGAACGTGGACAGGTGACCGCGATCGCGAAGGGGAAATTTGGGCCCAGGGATTTTGTGCTTCACGAACGCGGGGAGGAGGCCGCGTTCGCGATGAATAAATAACTGGACAGTATAAAAATAGACCCTCCGCGACCATAACCTATTTTCCCACCATTTTTGTACGGAAAGAGAGCTTTTGAGGCGATTTTGAAGAGAGAAAATCATTGTTCTTCATTGAGGTAAGGATTTTGGACCCTAATACTCGATTATATGTGATTAAGGATCAAAATACCATTGTTTAATTCATGAAAATCAGTAGAAAAAGGTGGAGTTAGGGCTTGAGATTATAAGACCTTTAGGGGTCGATTTGAGGGGTCAAACGAACTCCGATTTTAAAGTTCTTTATATGTACGGACTCGTGAGATGGTGGAGAACATTTTGGTATAAAATTTGTCGAGTTTCGAGACGCGGTCCCGTGGGTCGGGTTTTGGCTAAATTCGGGTTTTATGCTAAAATTGATACTTTTCAATTGAAATTAATTCCTTTAACATAATTTGATGATAAAAATCTGATCTTGGTAGATTTGGAGCACTCGAAAGTTGATACAAGAGGCAAGCGGGTTGCAGAGTAGCTTTTCGGGCTAGTTTGAGGTAAGTAATGTCTTTAAATCCTGTCCTGAGGGTATAAAACCCCGGACTTTACATCCTTTCACGGATTTGGAGTGACGCACACACTGGATGACGAGTGTGGGGCATGCACGAATTGGAAATTTGGTTAAATGTACCTTTTTAGGAGACTATTGAGTTGCCAAATTGCTTTTAAAGCTTATTCTCTATACTACTACTATGATTTGTTATACTTGGGATGTAAGCCATGTTTGGGGCCTAGTGCCGATCTGTTTTAAACCCTTGGGGGTTGTTTTACTGATATTCTCACTATTTTGAAACTATGATTTTTCACTCAGTCTTTCTTGTGAAATTGTTGACACTCCTATTTGATGATATTACTATTTCTTGAAATGAAATACTATTTTGGGTCGAGAACCCCGTTTTATTCATGGCCCGAGTGGCATGCTGAGAGTGTCTGACTGAGTGAGGCCGAGGGCCAATGTTGTGAGGATGTTATGATATGTGAGAGGCTGAGTGCCTGAGAGTGATTTATGCCATGATGTGGCTTGTTTATAGCGCTTGGGCTGTAGGAGCCCCTCCGGAGTCTGTACATACCCCAGTGAGCGCATGTATCTACTGAGTGCGAGTGCCGAGTGATGAGTGATTGGGAGGCATGAGTGACAGTGAGGTTGCCCGCGAGGCTGATACTGAGTGATGGTGAGGTGCTGAGGGAAATTGTTACAAGTGATGATTATGGACCGAGGGGCAGTTCTACAATGATATTCTACTGAGATTTTTACTATGATTCACTTCATTTTTCAAACTGATTTTACTGAGAAATATTGGAAAAGATACTGTTTTTCAAAGGATTTTATGGAAACTAGTTTTCGAACTTATGTATTTGATGTATACTTTATGGAGACTTGATATTTTACTGTTTGTGGATTGGTGTATCTGTGTTGTGTGTTTCTTATTTCTCAGACTATGATTTATTTTCATTACTACTGAGTTGGCGTACTCATCATTACTCCCTGCACCTCTGTGTGCAGATCCAGGTACTGGTTCAGAGCAGTAGTCATCCGAGTTTCATTTATCATCAGCTTTGGGATTTCGAGGTAGTTGTCCAGCGTCCACAACTTCTCCATTCCCTTCTTCATATAGTATTAGTATTAGATTCATAGACATTTATTAAGACATTAGTAGAGTTAGTTTATATCTTAGATGCTCATGATCATTGACTCCAGTCTTGGGAGGATTGTTTAGACTATTAGATTATTATTATTGGGGCGTAAAGACTTTAAGATTTTTTATTTATTCTGTCTGCTGCTTGTTATTGATTTTTGAAATATTATAATATACCAAATGAGTAGTTATGTGATGGTTGGCTAGCCTAGTTCCATGATAGGCGCCATCACGACCGGTTATGATTTGGGGCCGTGACAATGGGGCCGGTTGTACTGATACTGCACTCTGCACTTTCTGTGCAGATTTCGGAGCAGATTGTGGTTGATCAAGAGGTCGGTTGCAGGCATTCGTCTAGGAGACCCAAGGTAGTCCTGCAGATGTCCGCAGACCCTGACGTCCCCTTGTACGTTCTACATTTCTATTTTATTTTCTTTCAAGACAAATGTACTTTTCTTTCAGACCAATACTTGTATCTATTCATAGGATGTTCGTGGATTGTGACACCAGTTCTGGGTGATAATAATAGTTCATGGTTAAGCAATATTTATTTAATTCCGCATTTGTGATTACCCATTTTAAAATGTTTACTTATATTCAATTAATTGTAAAAGAAAACGGTTAGCTAAATTCTAACATTGGCTTGCCTAGCGAGTATGATGTTAGGCATCATCACGATCCCGACGGTTGGAAATTTGGGTCGTGATAATAAATAGGTAACATTACATAAAAATTGAAGAAAATTGTGTGTGTGTGTTTTCCATCCCCATAAAAAACTAGACAAAATAATCTATTACACGCTACTTACAAGCACAAGTAATTTGAGTCTAAAAGAATAATGTTTTCTACATGGAGGAACAAAAATGATGACTAACCTGCAATTTGAACTTTGAACTTGCTGCTATGAAGGAGAATGAAGTTCTCTTTGTATTTGTAAAAAAAATTAAATTTTCATTGCTTTTGGGAGATATTAGCAGACTAGCTGACAAGATAAAGAATTTGGAAAGACCATGAATTAAGGCTTCAATCAATAAAAAGGTCTTGACTTTTAAATTAAATAGGAGTACATTTCAGTTCCTTTCTAATTTTTTTTTTGAAAAAAATTTCTTGGGCTTACGACTCACTAAAAAAACGCGCCTTAAATGCTCGGGAGTACGCCCCGAACGTCTGGGCGCGTGCCCCGAATTGCTGCGCGTGCGCCTCTTGAGACTTTCGCGCCACACCATCGCTTCAAGGCGTTTTTGATGCGCCTCGCCCCAGGGTTCGCTCCGAAATCGCCTTTTAAAACACCAATGCTACTAAGTTGTAAATTTACGACCCTGAATGTCCTCCATTTTGTCTTTCCTCTTTCTCTTTATAATTTGTTTTCTTAGCTCGAATCCAATTTTTTTTTCTAATAAAACTCTATTCACTTAAAAGAAAAATAGTTCTACCATTTGAATTTTGACTCTTTCATTCATAGTTTTTGCTAAAACATGAGAGAGTACTTGTTGAAGTTTTTTACCCCTTGATTTTCGAGAGAGGTCCCTACAAATTTTTTGAAATTTTGTTTAGTGAGAATGACATTGTATAACCACTAATACAGTAATCGAAAAATATTATATATATATATATATATATATATATATATATCTTGTATGCTATACATAAATTTTATATAATTTTTCGACAATTAAATATAAATAATTTCTAAATCAAACTAAAAAAAAAACGCCCCAAAAAGAAAGAAGTTAATGGTTCAATCGGGCTACTTTAACAGGTGCAGCCCATTAGTAGACAAAATTGGGTTGTTGTGTCAGAGTCCGTTTGGCGCCACACTAGTAGTGAGTGTTGGTTAGCGTTTGGGCCGTATTCGAGTGAGTTATATAGTTGTGTAAACGTGGAGTTTCCACGCGCCAAAACGTCGCCCCACTTCAACGGTGCTCTCTATTAGGCGCCAACCGCCGATTTAATTTCTTTCTTTTGATACTGTTTGTATTTGTCTCTTAAAGTTCCTATAGACAGAAGGAAAACACACCCAAAAAAAAGGAAAGAAAAAACTTAGTAAAATCCTTTATTACTTAATTTATGGCATATGACTATGAACACTACTTTTACTATCTTGAGTACTAAGAATTTTTTTTACGTTATATACGATAAAGAATATTTTATATTATAAAATTATTTAAACAATATTTACTAGTAAAGTCTTCTGAACAACTTTAAAAGATGAAATTTTAATCTTGAAAATAAGACAGCTTACTTGTTACACCATGTAAAGCCACCCGACAATGTAAAATTTGCTAAGGTGATAGTGTATTCTTTAAATTCTAAGAACTAATAGTATCGTAAATATATTTGGTGATTGGCAATTATAGAGTTAAGCTATATTCTTATATCGAGTCTTACAATAAAAAATATATTTTAATTAGTTATCAGGTTATAATTACATGAAACTATCGCATCTAGATAAGTTATAGTATAATGTTTAAAATATATCACGTGATTGCTAATTCTCTTAATACATAAGTAATGGTAAAGTTCAACTACCCAAATTCTTCATTATATGTACACTATTTGTTGTTCGATAAATAAAAAACCAATTTTTGAAATACAATTTGTCTAATGAAATCATATCACTATGATTTTTTCGATCGCCACCGAATAAAAAGTGTTTTTAACATGCAAATTAACACTATATCCATGTAGTTTCCTCCCTCCTCCTAAAATGGCATGTTAATTACATATGGGTTCCGCCTTCTCCTTGTCTTGTCGAATTTTGTTTCTGATCTCTCTCTGAGTCTCTAGTTCGTTACCTTCTACTCCCGTTCTTCTCCCTCTGCTGCTATTGGAGCTACCGAATTCGACCTAATCCCAACATGAAAAATCTCAAATAGCCTTGGTCATGAGCCATATAATTATCACTATAAATAAGAATCATAATTTCAACAATAGTGATTAATATTAACATAATAGAAGTAAGTAGGCGGATCAAGTATTCGAACTTAATTCTTGTTATATTTGTCAACCACTAGCTCAACTTTGTTTAAACTATATTATCATTTTTTAGCTATATATAACATTAAGATTTTTGTACCAAATAAATTTTAAAATCTATTTTTAATTAATTATTGTTTAAAATTCAAAAATCCCCCAATCTGAGGATTTAAAAAAAGAAATTACCATAAAAGTTTCAAGTAGATCTTAATTATTTTTTAATTTACAAAAATAATGATTAGAATTTTTTTAGTATTATTCAATCCAGAAATATAGTAAAAGAAAGATTAGATGAGTTGACCTTATTTGATTCCATTATTCTTTCTTTAAATTAAATTTACATATCAAGTGCTTGTGCTTCCCTCCATATACATATCCGAACCTCTTTTGTTTCTTTCTTCCCTTTCCTTTCCCTCGTTTTCTCCCCTTTCTCTCTCTTCCCGCTTTTTCTATTCTCAGATCTCATCTTCTTCCTCTCCTCTCCCCAATTCCCCTTCTTCTTAATTCCTTCCATTTCCTTTCTCTCTAAATTCCTCTCCTTCAATTTCCTCTGAAAACCCCCCAAAACCATAGCCATAAGGGCTACCAATTCAATTTGATTAATGTTGAATTGAAAATCAAAAGGATTAAAACTTTGGGAATTTTGTCAGCTGGGTTTTGCTTTAAAAAGAAGAGTAACAGATCATGCAGCTGCCACATCATCAACAGCGTGAGCTCCCATTCACGTCGAGTAAACCGCCGCTTGGAGATTACCACCGTTTCTCTACTGACCCACTTCAACAACCTGAAGCCATCCTTGTTAAGTCTACTGTGAGTCTTCCAATTTTCATATACTAGAAATGGTCTTTTTTTGTTATACAGGTTTTTGTCCCCTTATTGAGAGTGAGTGAATTGAACTAATTGTAGGAAATTTTGCCTTTTAATTTGCATCAGTAAAGCTAAAATATACGTGGTTGTGTCCTGTAGGTGATTTCTTCAATTGGGTTTGACTTGAATTTTGATTTTACCAGTGTGGAAATTTTCGTTAGTTTATATGTGTGGAAGTCCCCATTTCTCGTATGTGATCTTTCTTGATTTGGATTGTTGTCTTTATTAATTTACCCGTAATGATCTGAACTTTGTGTCATTTTGAGTAAAAGATTGACTGGTCTTTTGGCTTTATGAATGTCTTAATTTCCATAAGTTGGAGATAAAATGAAACTTGTAGCAGCTCTTGTCTTTTCAGCTACTAACCTACCTAAATTAGGTTTCTTTTTTTTTTGGTGCCACCATTACTTCTTTCAATAGATAAGGAAACTATATCTGCCCAATTTAACTAGAAGGAGAAAGTAGAGGGGACAAGGTCATTCGTTTAGGTTGTTCAAGATCTAAATTACAATGTAAGAAGCGTGTCGAATTTTGGAATGCAGAAGATTGTCAAATGTCTTTGTATGCATTAAGAAGGGTGTTTTTTCTTTCTTGATGAAGTAAGGTGTTTCATTATAAAAAGCATCAAGAAGATGCATAGTTACAGGAGGCCTAGTTACAACAACAACAACAACAACCCAGTATAATCCCACAAGTGGAGTCTGGGGAGGGTAGTGTATACGCAGACCTTACCCCTACCCTAGGGTAGAGAGGCTGTTTCCACTAGACCCTCGGCATCCTTCCCTCCAAGAACTCCGCGCCTTGCCCTTGGGATTACTCGAACTCACAACCTCATGGTTGGAAGTGGAGAGAAGTTAGGCCTATACAAAGTGTCAATCTAGGACAAGATTACTTACAAAGTCCAAAAATTGTCCAGTACTAATTCCTCCCCTTTTTATTGTGCTCCGATGAATCAGCTTAAACTTTCAGGATAGCCATCATTTGCGGCAAAAAAAAAAAAAAACTTTTGCTTGATGTGTAAGAAGGAATTAGTCTTAGTCGAGAGAGTTGCTATAGTCTAGACTAAAATCTAGGTTAACACTTTGGGTCTAGGTTAGTATGACTTTAAAACGCGTCATGAGGCTTACTTCATTATATACCTAACATTTCTCCCGTGTATTGCCGATGTGGGATTTGCCTAAAGTGTTACATGTTGATTGAGTTTGGCTATGGTGTGACAAAACAAAATCAGAATAGTAAAAGTGAAGGTTGATATGGTTTTCAGAGCATAAGTTTCTTGGTTGGAGTAAGAACTTTATATGATTGAGGATAAAGTTGAAATCTGATTAGATTTGCATGGTACTGATTGGTCCTATGATTCAGCTTGTGGATCGGTGCTAGTTACATGCAATTTCTTGTGAATTGCAAATTGAGAAAGAAAATAGAGGAAATAAATGCCTAATTAAGGAGCTGCAATGTTCTAATACATTATGCATCCCCCCCCCCCCCCCCCCCCCGCCGCGCGCCCTTAACGGTTAAAAAAAGGAATTTGG
>ML280295.1:30338-47555 GCA_005239495.1 Nicotiana undulata
AACCCATGCGCGCGCGCTTGAACTGTTAAAAGAAGGCATCTAGGCCTCCTGACTATGAGACTAGCAACTGGTTGCTTCTGGTGAAGCATCTAAAATGTCGACCACTACGTAGAGAGTTGCGCATAATAGTCCTACGCTGTCTGACATGCCTAGAGAAGTTAAAGCTGTAGCTTTTAGGCTGAAGTCAAGTCATATGATAGATAGAAAAGGATAACCCGATGGACTAAGCAACCATTGTCATGATGAATGAGACTCTACCAATAACTGGTAAAATACCAAACTGCATAAAATTTTAGGGAACTACTGAAACAATCAATGAGATCAATCAGACATGCATCAAATAATATTATTGTTATGCTGCTAATATTAAAGTGTTTCTTATGTTCTATTTGCAAAATCTTCATTTAAATTTTCTTAGTGATACAATTTGAGTTTGTTGATTTACGTGTGACAATTTAGTTGAGTAGTTTATAGTATCTATATATCAACTTCAATCCAGACTCAATTTTTGGTTAAAGATTTTAAATTTTATTGCTGATGGGAACTTGGGGATATTCCATTGTCTTGATTAGCCACTGAAACGGAAGAGTGAAACAGCAAATTACAAACAGGGAGTTGGTGCGATAACAGATTCTGGATATGCCGATGTGAGTAGTCAAACGCAGACACCAGTCTCAGGGAAAGTTGGAAAGGCACAGAAAGTGCCTAGGACATCGAAGGCCAGATCTGCTTCTCAAGCTGCTACCTCAAATATAGGTACCGATTCCTATGAAGAAGTTTTTGTCAGCATTAATTTATGTATCTCATATCATCAATATTAGATTCACCATAGTAATCTTATTCAATTTGGCAGATAAACAGTTTCATAATTAGTAATATTTTCTTTGTTGCATCGCTCCATCTTATCTTTGTTTTTCATTTTCTCTGAGGCACCCACCAATTTTTAGAACACATAAAATTATGAAAGATATAACTTCTTAAATATTTCAAATTACAGGATCCCCTTCAGGAAATAATGCTACTCCAGTTGGTCCTTGCCGCTATGACAGCTCCTTAGGTAAATTATAACTTTTATGGCTTATGGTTATCAATTTGTATCTTTTAGTCTTTGTCTCCGCTACGTCCCTAGGTGTGTGAATTTAGGTGTGAATTTTATTTCCTATGCTTGTGCATTTATTCTATAGAACATCTCTCTTAAAAATTACTTGTTGTACTGGATAAACATATACCAGAGTAAGTAACTCATGACTTACCTCTCTTGATTCTCATTCAGGTCTCTTAACGAAGAAGTTCATTAACCTGATCAAACATGCAGAAGATGGCGTTCTAGATCTAAACAAAGCTGCTGATACATTAGAGGTAACCTTCACTTCGCAGTTGATACTACATAAGCATGTGTGATGAAGTTCTTACCAGCTTACAGATCTTCTCCTTTTAACAGGTGCAGAAAAGGCGTATATATGACATCACAAATGTCCTGGAAGGCATTGGTCTGATTGAAAAGAAACTCAAAAACAGGATCCAGTGGAAGTATGGAAATGCTTATCCAATAAATATACTTTATTGAAGTTGTTTATCATTTGAAGTTCTGCGTTATTCAAGCTCATTCAATAAACAAAAAGTTGTGATTCAGTTCTATTGTTACATAGGGGTTTAGATGTCTCAAGACCAGGGGAGGTTGATGATAGTGTTACAAGTTTACAGGTACGAAGAAATATCTCAATGCCTGCCTTCTTTCTTATTTTGTTGATTGTCATTTAGCGCTATCATGATCTACCAAGTACCCTAAGCCAAAGGATTAATCGTAGGCTTGTGCTTCCTTTTCAGGCAGAAGTAGAAAATATGACTATTGAAGAACGTAGATTAGATGAACAGACAAGGTTATCTTCTGATCCTCTAATACAATATTCAAGGTTTTATTTTGCTTCACCATTATGCTAATACTGTGTTATATTGGCTTGTTTCAGAGAAATGCAAGAAAGGTTGACAGACCTGTGTGAAGATGAAAACAATCAAAGGTACCACATTCTTTGGTTTATTTAGTTCTTTTTGTTACTCTTGGTTATCAGCCGATCTATCTGCTCACTTTTCCTTCTTTATTCTTGCCACTCATCTCCTCCAAAAGATGGCTTCTTGTTACTGAAGATGATATAAAGAGCTTACCTTGTCTTCAGGTAACTTCAGAACAGATGCTTTTTTCCTTTCGTTCTTTTGTAATGTAATTTTCATCAAATGACCAGCGCTCACATTTATTGCCCTCATCAGAATGAAACACTGATAGCTATTAAAGCTCCACATGGCACCACTTTAGAAGTCCCAGATCCGGATGAGGTAAGTGCTTTCTCTTTAGTACAGAAACTTTTCCTTTCAATATCGTAGCAAGTCTGCCGGTTATTAACTGGTTACCTCTGCAAAATTTAAGTAGCAGTCTACATATTTTAGTATGTCTTCCTTATCTCCAATAGGCTGTTGATTATCCACAAAGGAGATACAGAATTGTGCTTCGCAGCACCATGGGACCAATTGACGTTTACCTTGTCAGGTACTTTTTCTGCTTTTTATTGCAACTAATCTATGATATCGAAGCAACTAATATGTTGCTAGAAAGAGAGTGGAGTGTTTATCTTTTTTAGGGCAATATAACTTAATAGGGGGAGTATAGATGATTTGTGTAATTCTTTCTTTATTTTGAAAATTTTATTTAGCCAATTCGAGGAAAAGTTCGAAGAGATAAATGCTGTTGAGGCACCATCAGCCATGCCTTCAACATCAGGTTTCAATGAGAATGAAACTGCAACATTGCCTACTGAGGAGAGTGGAGGAGTTGATGGCAGAATGGACGAAAAAGAAAATCAAAGTGTGTGTGCAGATGTTGGTACTTCGCAGGACTTTGCGAGTGGAATCATGAAGATTGTTTCAGATGTTGATGTAAGTTTTAGTTTACAAGCCTTAAAAAGTTGATAATTGAGTGTTTTAGAAGCAAGAAAATTTGGAAACTCAACATATATAGTGCATCATTTGGTCTTTTACGTGATAAGTAGGATTGTTGGAGAAACAATCCAATGCAGTTATTGTGAACTCAAATGAGCGGCTGGATCACTTTGTTTTTTCAGTCACTGACTTTTTACATGGTCCTGCAGAATGAAGAAGATTACTGGCTTTTGTCAGATGCTGATGTTAGCATCACTGACATTTGGAGGGCAGACTGTATCCTACTTGTTCCCCATTTCATTTGGTTTTTTGTTTTTATTTCTTGCTATCAAAGAAAGTTATCCTGTGAATATAGAATCCTTGACTCAAAAATAGCTGTTCTTGACTGGAACGAGTTGAATACAATTCACGAGGATTATTCAATTGCTAATGTCAGTATTCCTCGTGCCCAAACTCCCCCATCCGGTACCACTGAACTGCCTTCTGCAAATACTACTAGGAGCTGAGTAGTATTTTCCTCCCAAACTCCCCCATCCGGTACCACTGAACCGCCTTCTGCAAATACTACTAGGAGCTGAGTAGTATTTTCCTGGCATTTCTGTGGATGCTCAGGCGATGCTTGTTCTCGGTTTAATAATAGTTTTACATTTGATTAAAATCCTCTGTATAGATTCTGAATGACCTAAAGGAAACAGCAAGTGCAACCGGAGCTTTTCCCTAAATGCTCGATCAGGAAGTTGGCATTTGATGCCCAAGAAATAGGCTTCATTGTACAGTTTAATATATACTTGAATTGTACTGATATGGCAATAATCACTGCTGTCCAAATTTCACTGTGTATTATCTAATTTTTCTTAGCTTTGAGATTCTGATAAGATGGTTTATTGTCATATATTGATGTTGATCAACTTGGACAAATATTATGCTGCATTTCAGAGCTTCTAGTAACATGGGTTTGTGTCAAGCTGCCATTTTCCAGGTTCTGAAACTGCAATTACTGGAAGCTTTGCTGTTAAGTGTGGAGTAAAAAGTCCAGAAATGTATGCTTTGGGTTAATATTGTGCTAGTTTTTGCGTTCTTCAACAGAAATGGTGCAGCTACTATGTTTGCACCAAAATCCTGCCCTATTACATTTAGTCGTCCAAAATCTATGTTTGGATCTCTTTATAAACTTTCATTCCAATCCGACTGGCGACAACTTTATCACATTAGTGGAAATTCCCACCTGCGAACAATATGATTTTTCTTAAGGGAGTTCTGAAATTTATGTATCTTCACATTTAAATAGAATGTCATATTTCACTTGTCCGGAAGTTATGACTTTAATTTACGATCGGAATGAAATCGATTAATATGGAACAGCTAAAGATGGAAAAAACGCAAGGAACGAAGTTGTGAGAAAGTCCCGTGACATCAAAGTCTGATTTTTCGAAATGAAAGATTGAGTAGCTGCTGAAGATGGAGCTGCAAAGGGTAGTTCCGGTAAGAGAGAGACAATTTGATTGATAAGTGCATTCCGTGAATGGAGAAATTAGCACAAATATGATCTGAAGTAATGTGTTGCCGCGAATTTAGGCAAAAAGTCTCTTCTTGAGGAGAGGACTAAAGTTTTTAGACGGACAGAGTGGCAAGTTACACTATTCTTGGCCCTTATTTAATCATACGATGAAGTAAAAATTAGCATGGGCCAACCAGTTTTCGGACGGGTCATTCAAAAATAGCTAGTGTTTGCCAAGTCATTGAAAAAAATCACTATTTTGCTGCAATAGAGACCGGTCCAGCATATACTGGAGTATTTTTTGGATTTTTAACAGTGTTTTCAGTCAGATTTATCTTTACATGAAAAATGACTAAATTTCGACTACTTTTGAAAGTGTGGCTATTTTTGAATGACCACTTGTAAATCTGGTTATTTTTGAATTTCTCCCGACGATGAAAGTAGCTTAACGCACATATACATAAAAAATATTGTATAGGTCAAAATTTGTCCAGGAGGCCGACACTAAAGGAAGCAGTGAAAGGTCGACCAAACCGTGGTCACAGCTTGCAGAGTACAACCCCGTCAGCCACCGGTCATACTCGAGATCAGACTGACGACGGGTTTGTGCGACTAAACAACCGTTGTGAACGACACTCCGAAAGGGAATGAGGAAAACAATGACACTTATATATATATATATATGTCCACCTAATTTCTCTCCTGATTGTCCGATCTTTTAGAAAGGATATATTGGGCTTCTACAGCTAGTCTAATTTTGAGACCTAGCCGCAATTGAATTTAAAAGACATATCGAAGTTCATCTAAATAGATACTCATATATCAGATTAGATTCCGAAT
Source organism: Nicotiana undulata (assembly GCA_005239495.1). Lineage (NCBI taxonomy): Eukaryota > Viridiplantae > Streptophyta > Magnoliopsida > Solanales > Solanaceae > Nicotiana > Nicotiana undulata. The sequence continues at coordinate 35,608 of ML280295.1, forward strand.
CAGATTGATGCATGTATCTTTCGTATCTATCAGGAAATGATACAAAAACAAATTCTAGTTCAAGCAGACATCTACACACCTCTTATTCCTGATTCTTCTACTCCAATTAAATAAGTATACCTTTTATGAAAGAGACTAACTTGTATGTAAAAGAATATTGCACTATCATCAGAATGGAGTCCTCTTCCTCTTCATACTTTCCCCGCACAAAATCCTTACCAAGCCCTAGTTTCAATGACATAAAACCTGTGCGATATTGCCACAGTTTTCCAAACGCTGACTCTTGTTCTACTACTCCTTCAGAATACAAGTATGAATCATTGAAAGAGATATTAGGCTCACCATCCTCTCCTAAAGGTCCCTTAATTACATGTAGTTGTGGAACTGATGATATACCCATTCGAAATCGCCTCGTTCAAAAGGCTGCATGGTCCTATTTGCAGCCTGCCATGCCACCAAGCAAAACCCCATCTCAGAAGTGCTTCTTTTTGTTGCTGTGGGAGAGATTGTTCAATGAATTGAAGCGTCCACTCAAGTTTGTCAACCAAATTATTGCACTCTTTGCAGCAGCTGGCGTTAGACGCTACAATTAGGAAAAAAATTATTTGTTTGCTAGGGTTTTTCCTTTTTAAACAAAAAAGTTTGTTAGGGTTTAGATCAAGGGAAACACTAACAATCCAAAAGCACCCATATGCAAAGATTGAGGTGTGTTGCTATCAAGGTTTTGTTACGACTTTGCTGCTACTAATTGTGTACATATTTGACTTCTTAATTTTGTGACAGTTATCTCTCTTTTATCATTTATGATGATTTACAACACAAAATTTGCCTTTAAAAAAAAATTAGAGCTCAGAATTTCACAGTTATATGCTTAACCCCAGAACTGAAAATTACCAAGTCTTATAATTAAGGACTCCTCCACCCAAACTCACATACCCTTTACAATATTTTCACATTTTAGGTTTAAAGAGTCAACCACATGTATACACAACACACTTCCTTAGTCTCTGCGGCAGAATTGAGATCTCACCTTGAAAAATACATCTATTTTCACCTTTTGTTTAATTATTCTCCCCTTCCCGCACCCACCATCCCCGCGAAAAGAAGATCTCCAAAGAAATTAAAAAATGAAGCCTTTCCTCTTGGGATCAAGATCACATCATTTTAGTATTTCCTCGTGTTTATAAATTCTAGTTCGATACACAATATTTGCTTAAATTTGGAATTTGAGATATTGAAGTAGTAATGCTTTTAAGAGTACTAGTTCAGGTGAAATTAGAGCCATCAAAATAGGCTTCCGCCCGTGAGGCCAGCCCATCTCAATCCGCTACTTGGACATGGTTAGGTTAGGATTTTTTGAGGTAAAAATAGCACGGGCTAACCAGTAATTGAAAAATAGCCACTATTTTGCTGCTTGCTGCAATACGAAAAGTTCCAGCATGATATACTGAAGATTGGTGCATATGTGTGCATATTATGTTGAAACTCCAGCACACGGAAAGTTCCAGCATTATATACTGGAGATTGGAGCACCTGTGTATGAACTTCTAGCATATTATACTGGAACTCCCGTATATTATGATGGAGTTCTAGTATATTTATACCAAAATTCCATCATAATATACTGGAGTTCCAGCATAATATACTGGAAGTTCACATGTAAAAAATTCGAACTCCAGTACATTATGCTGGAATATTTTCCGGAATTTGAACAGTGTTTTCGTTTAGATTTATCTTTACATGAAAAGTGGCTAAATTTCGATTACTTTTGAAATTGTGGCTATTTTTCAATTATCACTTGTAAATCTGACTATTTTTGAATTTCACCCTTTATTGAGCCCATTTAAAATTGAGGCTTATAAGCTCGGCCCAAGTCAGCCCGCTGACCCTTGAGGCTTGACCGAGGGTGGGTCTGGGCCGGCCCGTGCCAAAAATTAATTAAATTCAAACTTGAATATGTAATATTTAAAAAGGTAAAAACTAAAAAAAAATTATTAACTATTTCCCATTCCTAGATTGTTCATTTACCCTTCCATATCAACTAGAATTTAGACTGTTTATATGCATGTAATATGACAAAATTAATTTTCCTTTTGCTTAATTAATAACGAACTCGAAATTTTTTAAGTGGCCAATAATAATTTTTTTTTCAGAAAAAAATATTACTCTAAGTGGCCAATGATCAGTTTGTATTACTTTAATACATTATTAATATTTAAACTGCTCTTTAGTATAGAAAAAGATCAATTTTTAATACAAAAAAATGACCACTAGCAAATGTCACGAATTTTAAATTTTTTATAGACTATAATGATGAAATCAGCCAATGATGTTAAACCTAAATTAAAAAATCTCAGCATATAAACTTATTGAAGCCTTCTTTGAATCTGAAAAAATTGAAAGAAAAGTATTAAGAAAATATTCACGTAACTTTAGAAAAGAAGAGCTAAAAATATAGAGAATTTGCATTTCAATTACGAGATTCCTTGTCAAATATCAAGTTTATCGTACTCTCTAAACAAACAGAAGTTGTTTACATGATTAAGCGACTACGTCACGAAAATATATTTAAGGATTTGAAGGAACTTTTTTCACAAAAAAATAAAAAAATAAAAAAAGGCTGGCCCGCGACCCTCTTAGAACTGGGTTAGGTTGGCCATTTTAAGACCCATTCAAATGGAGGACCGATCTGTCCTAGCTCACCAAATATAAAATACCATGAAACTTGGGTTTGGCTTGCCCATTTTGACAGCTCTAGGTGAAATAATGATTTTTCGCTCAGAAATCATTAATTTTTGCAATAGCTTTATGTACGAAGTTGGTTAGAAAATATTTTATTAGTGACTTAGTGTGATTATTACGCAAAATTGAATAATTCTATCAATACCAAAATAATTTAGTGCCTTTGATGCACTAAATTATTATTAGTGCCTTTCATGCAATACAAGTGAAATTGGCTCAAGTCGGGTATTACTATCTCTAGGTTTAACCCTTTAATTGAGGCTATCAATCTCTTGAGTTCACCCCCAATTTCTTATTAGCCTAATTTTCTTAGAATTGCTCTCTTTCTCAAGAAGAGCCTAAGTCATAAAGGCACGAATCAGTATTTACAATCACCAATTCTACAATTAAAGCATGAATTAAGCTAAATATCACTAACCCATAAATAATTAAGCCCTAAAATTCAAGACCCATTAAATACCCACACTAGGGTTGAGTCACAACCCTAGCTATGAGGTCTAGCTACTCATAATAATAACTGAAATCAAAGATAAAGATGAAAATAAGCCATAATATTAAATTGAAAGATGAAATCTAATGTTTCAAAGGAAATCTACTACAAAATTGCCCAAAAAGGGTCAAAACCTCCGTTCACGTGCTCAGCTAAACAAAACTTAACCCAAAAATGTCAAAAGGTCTATTTATACTAAGCTGAAATTTTCGGACAAAAATGCCCATACGGAGGTTTCGCGGACGCGTAATTCTGACCGTGTCCGTGCTTAAGCTTTCGCGGCCGCATAATAATGAATGCGGTCCGCGTTTCTTCATATTTGAACTTGGGACTGGGCCTTGTTTCGCTGACATCATAATAATTACCGCGTCCACGTGAGCTTCCATCGCAACAGTATAATTTGGACGCGGACCGCGTCCTTCATGTATGCTCATTTGCAAACCCTCTGAACCCCGACAAACACTCTAAGCTCAATTCAACCGCGTTCACGTGAGATTAATTCGCGGTCGCGTAATTTGGACGCAGACTGCATTCTTCATTTGTGCCCAAGTGGTTAAGTCTTTGAACCCTGAAGCACGCTCTCAGCATAATTCCCATCGCGATCGCACCACATATTTCGCAGCCGCGCTTTTCCATCGCGATCACCGTTCATTCATCTGCTCAAAACAGCCGCTCTGAATCTCACTTTCGCGGACCGCGTAATAGCCGTCTGAGTGGTGGTCCTTATGCGGCCACACTTTTCTGTCAGCGCTCCAGTCCCAACCTTGGATTTGTGCAAGTTTGATTCATTCATGAGTTTATTATGACTTCTTTGCCTCATTTTGACCAAACCCTGCAAGCAAGCACATTAAGTTAGTTTTCGGGAATACCTTTACGCATTTTGACCCAAAACCTAAGCAAAGAGAGAAAATAATAGGCTAAAATCCCTAGTTATCATACTCCAATGAGTCCAACAACAATGCTCGATGAAGACAACAATGAAAAAAAGGTTGATGAAACCATGTATAGATGAATGATTAGATCCTTATTGTGTCTCACTGCTAGTCGACCAGATATTATGTTTAGTGTGTGCAAGTGTGCAAGATTTCAGTTGGCTCATAAAGAATCCCATCTCACTGATGCTAAAAGAATTATTAGATATCTAATTGGTACTTCCGAGCTAGGATTATAGTATGATCGTTTTAACAATTTTGCTCTAAGAGGCTCTTCAGATGCAGATTTTGTGGGTGACAACATTGATAGAAAAAGCACAAGTGACACGTGTCAACTCTTTGGAAATGCATTAGTATCTTGGAATAGCAAGAAACAAAATTGTATTGCGCTATCAACGACTGAAGCATCATAATTTGCTGTTGGAAGATGTTGTACACAAGTTCTATGGATTATGCATCAACTTCTCGACTATGATTTATCTCTTACCTCTACTTCTATATTTTGTGATAATACCAGTGTTATTTGTTTATCAAAAAATTCTGCGCATCATTTTAGATCAAAGCATATAGAAATTAAGCATCATTTTATCTGTGATCATGTTGCTAAAGGTGATACTGTTTTAGAATTTATTAGTACTGATTCTCAACTTGCTAATATTTTTACAAAACCTCTTTTGGAATAAAGATTTCTCCAAAAAAAGATTGGCATTTTGCCAAATTTGTAAACAAAATCTTTTACTATCTTCTAAAATATTTTATTTCCTTATGTATGTGTGGTTTTCTTAAATTTCTGTAAGTGTAATAATGACTTCTTCATCAGAACCGCCGATCCGTCACTTCAGAAGCATCAGTTCCTTCTGAACCCACTTTTTCCTTTAACCAAGGCGACCTTTCGTTCTCTTAAAAGTACCGATAAAAACCCTTCCTTCCATGTTACTCTCTCCATTCTCATCTAAGCCAACATTATCACCATGGACAAAAGAAACTTCTCTTCTTCCACTGCAGCCAGACGCAACAGAAGATTTCAAAAACCCCTCAGCCTTGAAGAACCTGTAGACTTGGAGTCGTCCATTGATTCATATTTCCTCAAAATGGAAAATCAGAGTAGTGGATCTTCTGAAAATCCTCCCATTAGCCAGAGAAAATCAGGAAAAAGACCTATGAAGCAAACCCCCAAAAAGGCTGCATGCAAGAAAAGAAAAGTGGAGAACACTGAATGCGGTCCTGAAGACAAATTGATCTTTTATGGCCAAAGTGAAAAAGCAAAGTTTGAATCCTACAAGTCAAAATCTATGGCTTATAGACGCTCTGTAAGTCTCTCTCTCTCTCTCTCATGAAAATCTACATTGTGATATGACTGTTATATTTGATTTTCAGCATCTTTCTTCTCTGTTTGATACCATTGGAAACTCTGTTTATGAGGAACCAGTGAGGATGTTTTATGCAAACCTTTTTGTGAATGACAAAGATGATTTGGAATCTATGGTGTTAGGCACTAGAATTATTTTGGACTCTTATCAATTTGAAAATATTTTCTCTACTAAGTTTAGTGGGTTTGATGTTTTTGTGCAAAATTCATGGACAAAAGATTTTGAAGTTTTACTTGAAGAAGAAAACCTTTTTATCTGATAATCCTCCTGATATCAGCCCCAAGAACCTTAAGTTTGAACATCGTGTCTTGGCCCACATGATTGCTACTACTCTTCTCCCCAGAACTGGGTCCATTAGCTCTTTGTCCACTAGAGATGTTTTTGTACTTTATTGTCTCGTTAACAATAAAATACTAGATTGGTTTGTGTGGATTCGCCAATACGTGCTTGAAAGTATCAAGGGCATATATTCTTCTGCTGCTTGTTTACCATACGGTCTTCTCATCTCACACATTCTCGAAGTTATGAAGGTAGATTTGGCACCTTTTACACCCAAGCACATTACCATTACTTATGATAAGACAACGTTTTCAATGATGGGGTACGCCTGGGGCGATGATGGATGGGTTAAGCGCGCCAAAGTTGAAAGCATTCCAGTGCCAATTGAAGTTCAAACTGAACAACCAGCATCTCAGTCGAATGCCTCTCAAAATCTTCAGCAAATTCAACACTATCTAGATGGGGTAAACTGCTACTAGTTGAGATGAAGGAACATGTAGAAAAAATCAGGGAAGTTACTAAGGAGACAAGTACAGATGTGGCTAAGCTCAGAATGGATATAGGAGCCTGTCACGACCCTCAAATCCTAACAGGTCGTGATGGCGCCTATCGTGGAACTAGGCTAGCCAACCATCGCATAACCTCACATTTATTTTAATAAAGTTATCAAATCTCATTAATAACCAGCAGAATAAGTATAAAAATATCTCTAAGTCTTTAAGCAAGCATAAATAATCTAACAGTCTAACTATTCCCCAGAACTGGAGTAAACTGATCACGAGCATCTAGGAATAAAGCTAACACTACTAATGTCATAAACAATGTCTCGGAATAAAATACTAATACTAATGAAGGAGGGAAAATGGAGAACCTGTGGAAGCTGGACAGCTACCTCGAAATCCCAAAAGCTGAAGCCGAACGAACGCAAGTGACTACTGCTCAGAACCAGTACCTGGATCTTCACACAGAGGTGCAGGGAGTAATGATGAGTACGCCAACTCAGTAGTAATGAAAATAAATCAAGTCTGAAGATAGGAAACACACATCATAAAATACTAATCCACAAAACAGTAAAACACTGAGTCTCCATAAAGTATACATTTAATACATAAGTTTGAAAACCAATTTCCGTAAAAATCCTTTGAACAAGTATATTTCTCCAAATGTTTCTCAGTAAAAACTCCCAAAATATCAGTTTGAAAATGAAACGAATCATAATAAAAAATCAGTAAAATATCATTATAAACTGCCCCTCGGGCCAAATCATCGCTCATAGTCAGTAACTCAGCACCTCACCATCCCTCAGTAATAGTCACTCAGCACCTCACAATCACTCAGTAACAGTCACTCAGCATCAAAGAGTTCTCGATGATTTCTATCACAGTTTGAGGTGGATATTTCCTATTGGTGAGAGGAATATGTTGAGTATTGTGATTTCCTACATGATGGGATAAAATTTAAGGTTTCTAACTGATTATGAGATTCTCGTGCTTTTCATATAATGGCATGATAGATGCGATGTCGTGTGGGATTGAGATTTGCATGTGCAAGGTCTCGGTTCAGTTTTGAAGGGAAGGTCATGAATTCTTAGACAACATGGACAATTTTAGATGACTAGATGAATGATATTACTACTTGGAATTGCGGAGAAGGGTGCGCATTTCAGAAGGCGCATTGTGTTTTGACTTGCGGATGCTTCATTGGTATTGCGGTACCCGCCTGGTTGATCGTACGCTGATATTCAGATTTGTGCTATATGTCAATGGAGAACTATAGAAGTATTTACTTATGGGATGATCGTGTGTGATATATATGTTAGACATTCAGGCGATGGAGTAAGGATCCGATATGGTGATTCGTGTGCTCTATGGATTTAGAGACTGGAGTTCTCGGAAGCAGGTTGTTTCGTGGTTGTGGATTGTGAAGATGTGCCCAAAGCTAGCCAAATGATAGTATGTGTTATGGTTAGGTCGTTGTAGAATTTTGGAGGGCTATTTTTCCATTCAGGGATGACCAGAGTAGATTTGGGGGCCCATTGGTAGGCCTAGTGAGGATATGTATTCTACAACGGGTCGGATTTGTTGACTCCGAACTTCTATCGTTGAGGGATGTGCCATTCGGTTAGAATTAATTTTATTCATATCAGATATTTTCTATGTGTTACTCTTCCATTCTACAAAGGGTTGTGATTCGTTGGTTATATGCACACATGGTGCGGTTATGTTTGGGCCTTACAACAGAACTCGACCGAGATGGTGATTGGGATGTGAAATGGTTGATTGCACCTCAATTATGGTTTTTCTGGATTGTGGTATATTGTGTTAAATGCTTCTCCGTGTTTATGGTCATGCACCTTGGGTACTTGATGTCAAATTGCATGTGGTTGTTGATGAGCATTGTGTCTTGAGGTATTTCATATGGACCAGTATTTGGATGGGGTCACGCATTGTAGCTGGGTTATGTCGGGAGATGATCCTTTGTGTTAGATTCGTGTGTCTTGGTTCTACTAGTTATGAGTTATGATGGGTTCATAGCATTTCGGTTGTGGTGGTACTTGTTGAACTTGCAGGATGTTTCTCTCGTTTGAGTCATTTTCCTTGATTGAGTACATTTGGAATATTGCTTATTGATGCACGGATTGCACGAGTAGTGGCTTTAGATTTTATTGATGTGTCATGTCACTAGAGTGGTTGTGTTGGATGAGATGAGGTCATTGGACCTAGAATGGATACTTCGTATTTGATTACAACATGTATGGAGGATAATATCAGAAGTCGGCTTAGAAATTGGCTATAGTTTTTGTCTAAGGAGGGAGAGTTCCATGACTTGTTGGTATGATAAGTGGTTACGAGTTTCTGCGTGATTCTTTTATCATTGGTAGTGTTTAAAGGTTCAGAACAAGATTTAAGTTGATATGAGGTTTATTACCGAAATTGGGTTCTTTGAGCAGCTACTGTGATCGGAAATTTTGCTATGTGTATTTGAGTTATGTGGCATATCATGTGATTGTGTCTTGGGTTATGATTATGGCTTGGTACATCTTGTTCAGACTTATATAGTGTATAGATGTGAGATTTGGGTCTTATAGGAAATTCTGAATGTTGGAAAATTGGATTCCAAGGTTTACGGGCTAAGGTTGAAGTAATGATCATCCGTATGTTGTGTCGTCGGTACTATATGGAATAGGGTGACGTGGGATCACCCCCGGGTATGTACATGGTAAGGTTACACGGTTTTTGACGGCTTAGAAAAAAACCCCTTGGCACGTTCGAGGACAAACGTATGTTTAAGTGGGGGAGAATGTAACGACCCGATCGGTCGTTTTCAGTATTTGCACTTCGCGCGGTAGTTTGGGGGCAAGAGTAGCTCCGTATGATGCATTAGGACTTGTGTGAAAAATTTGAGTTCATTCCAAGTTGATTTGATATGTTTCGGAGCGGGTTTTTGGAAGTCGAAAGTTCGAAAGTTCATTAAGTTTGATTTAAGGTGCATTTCGTCGTTTCGATGTTGTTATGCGTGATTTGAGGTCTCGAGTAAGTCTGAGTTATGTTATGGGACTTATTGGTATATTCTTACGGGGTCCCAAGAGGCTCGGGTGAGTTTCAGATAGGTTTGGGTTGGGTTGTGTTGCACTCATTTTTCTTATGTTTCGACGTTGTTTTTCAAGCATAAATGGTACCACATTGAACAAATGAGATCCAATTTCTGTTTTGATTGAAGCATTAGATCTCTATCGTAATTACGGATCTGTAGCAAAAAGAATGGTCGAATTTTAACATCGTCTGAGGATTTTATGACGATTTTACTAAGACTTAGGTTGTCAGATTTTTCAAATTAATTACGAAATTACCACTGACTTCGTATTAAAAAATCTGCACTATTTTCAAATATCGAAACCAACATATCCCTTCATTATAATATCAAATGGAGTGATTCAAAAGCCTATATTGACATAAATTTTATGAGGAATCCATTGGAGGCATCAAAAGCAAGTTTCAGGCTCATTTGACATGTAAAACGAGGCAAAATAGCTGGGAAAAAATACTTAATATCGAAGGTTTGTCATTTGGTCATATTTTGAGTTGGGGAGCTCGGATTTTGACAATATTTAGAGGCGATTTTTACCATATAGATTAGGTTAAGTGTTCAATACTCGATTTTGGTTATATTTCATGAATCTATCTTCGTTTTTGGCATTTGATTGATGATTTCAAAGTGAAATTTGGGGGGGTTTGTCTAAAATTTCATAAAGCGTATTTTTAAGTTCTAAACATCGATTTGGATTCGTATTTAAGTGAAACTAGTATGGTTGTACTCGTAACTGAATGGGTTGTCAGATTTTGTGAGTTTTGTCGGGTTCTGAGGCGCGGGCCCGGGTTTGACTTTTTGGTCGATTTTAGGATTTTGATTAAAGATTCGACTTTTATTGATTGTGTTTGTTTCCTTTGGAATTATTTGATGTATTTGAGTTGCTTTTTGCTAGTTTCGAACCGTTCAGAGGTTGCTACGCGCAAAATGTCATTGTTTGAGCATCGTTTGACTTGTTGGGTATTGGATTTGGCTTCTTCAAGGTAAGTAACACTTCTAAACTTAATGTTGAGGGTATGAAATCCCGAATTACGTGTTATGTCTTTGGTGTTGAGGTGACACACATGCTAGGTTTGGGCGTACACCGTGTGAATTGTGACTCCGCTATTCATGTGGTACTGTGTAGTTACCTGATCTTATTTGTAACCTCTGCGTACTTGATCTACTGAGATATGATCTATGTTAGAAACCATATCTAGGCTACATGTTTATTATGTTGGGACCCACTGAGGTCATATTGCTGTTGAATTATTTGTTTAAATTGCAATTTTATACTTAGTCTTGTTCGTTAATTTCATATCATATCTCACTCTTTGTTGCTATTTATTGACACATCATATCATCATTTTGGGCTAGCTTCATGGCGTTGTGAGCTCGAGAGACTGGAGAGATTGATGACTGAGTGAGGTCGAGGGCCTGAATGTGAGTGATATTATGGGATCGGGCTGCACGCCACAACATATATTATTGATTTATGCTATGATAGGCTTGTTATAGGGCTTGGGCTGAAGGAGCCTCTATGGATTCTATACACACCCCCAGTGAACGTATATATATGTGGATCGTATTGCATGCCGCAACAGGCCTTATGGCTATATATATGTGGATCGGGTTGCCTGCCGTAACGGGACTTATGGCTATATATATGTGGATCGGGTTGCACATCACAACGTGCCTTATGGCTATCTATATGTGGATCGGGTTGAAAGTCACACGGGCCTTATGGCTATCTATATGTGGATCAGGATGCACGCCGCATCAGGTATTTTATGGTGTTGAGTGACTAAATGTGCTGAGTATTGAGCATAGTGAGTGGAAAGTGTGAGACTGAGAGATTGAGTACTATGAGAGTGTGATTACATGAGTTCATCTCTAAGATACATTGCATGGACATGCACACATGACATACAATTTCAGAGACGAATTTTTCTCATGATGTACGGTATCACGTCATTCATGACTTCTCACACATATTGACATATAGACATAGAGATGTATTTTACTCTTGCTATCTGAAAAAAGGAAACATCTTACTTATCTTTAAAAAGATTTTTAGGAGAAATCACAGTTTTCAAACTTACTCATATTTTTGACAATTTCGATAAAAGATTTGGTTTACACTGATATACTTGAAAAATATGCCTATTTTTTGAAACTGTGAACGCGCTGAGCATTTTATCTCTGGGTTACTTCTTTTATTACTTTCATTATGTTTTTATGAACTGTTGTTGGCTATTGGTGTTGGACTCCGACCTTGGTTCCAGCTCATCACTACTTTCAACCTAAGGTTAGGTTTGTTACTTATTGAGTACATGGGGTCGGTTGTACTCTGATAGAAACTAAGCGTCCACCAAACTGTATATAGAACCCGGTTCTCTATCAGTTCCTACCGTAAGCAACAGACTGTAAAAAAAAACAGTAAAGGACCTGGTCGTCTACCAGTTCCCTCAATTACACAGAGACAGCAAGTAGAAGAGACGCATAATTTTTACGTGGAAAAATCCCAACTCAAGTGGACAAAAACCACGACCTACACTGGTAGGATTT
>ML280296.1:2247-21673 GCA_005239495.1 Nicotiana undulata
ACATCACCCTTCGTGCTTTACACTCTTCCTCACCAAAAGAAATAACAGATAACATGGCAAGGAGTACAACATAGTGGAAATAAGCAATTTAAAACACCCGACAAGGGGGAAACATCAATTAGTAGCTCAAGAAATGCCCAGCAAGGGTCTCAGCTATAACCAATCACCTCAATCAAATACTCTACACTTTTATTATCTTTCGTATCAATACTTCTCAAACTCAACAGCCAATACTTTCAATCACGACTAAATTACCAAGTAAAGACAATCTCATAATATGCTAAACATGGAAGAAATACTGCAATTTCTATCAAAATAGACTCACGGGCATGCTTGACACACATTGCATAGGTACTCGTCACCTCACCTATGCAATGAACATGATAATCACTTAGCACATAGCAAATAATACCTATTCCCTCACCAAAGTTAGGCAAGACACTTACCTCGGTCCATAGTATGGCAATCAACCCTCTAAGACCGCCTTTCCTTTTAAATTCCACTCCGGAACCACAATGTCTAAGCATAATTAACTTAAGTATATCAATAATAACTCAATAACACTATCCCATAGCCTAAATACACAATTCCTACCATTCTTTCAAAATTNGGTTGAATCACCCAATTTTCCCAAAAACCTAACACTACCCAAAAACCCAATTTCCCACTTTGATTTCATGTTTTTAGGCCTAGATTTTAGTGATTAGTTGATGAAATTAAGAGAAAATGATGATAAGAACACTTACCTAGGGATCTATGGAGGTTTGGGATCTTGATTCTCGGTTATGGGGGTTCGGGGAAGAAGGAAAGGGTGAAGAATGGCAAAAATCCCGTAATGGGTCTGTTTTGGGTATTTTAATAACTGGGCGAAATATCTCTATGCGATCGCGGAAGCAGGGATGCGATCACATAGAGACCAAGGTTGGGTGCACTGCGATCGCGGAATGGCTATTGCGATCGCACAGGTATACAACCCCTCCCTTATGCGATCGCACAAAGGAAACGACGACCGTATGAAGTATTTTCCTCCAGCTGCCCTTGCCCACCTAATACACTATGCGATCACGGAGTATGCTATGCGATCGCATAGTGTAACAGACTACCCCCTAGGCACGAAGCTATGCGATCGCAGGCCAATCAATGCGATCACATAGAGTAATGGAACTGACTCCAGCAAAAATGCAATTACACCAGATTTTCCTATCTTTTTACACCCCGTTGGCTACCCGAAACTCACCCGAGCCCTCGGGTCTCAAAACCAAAAATACACACGACTCCCAATACATCTTACAGACTCATTCAAGCTTTTAAATCATCAAAATATCATCAAAAACACGGAATTAAACCTCAAAACTCTTAGAAATTTCTTAAAACTTCATAAAGCTTAACTTTTCCAATTTTGATCTGAATCACGTCATTTCAAGTCCGTTTTACACCAAATTTCACAGATAAGTCACATAACATATAATAAACCTGTTCCGGGCTCCGAAACCATAATACGGGCCCGGTAACACAGTTTCCACGTCAAAGTTCATTTTCAAAAACCTTTATTATTTTCAGAAAATAATTTTCTTTAAAAATTCATTTTTCGGGATTGTGACCTCTGAATTCGATTCTGGGCATACGCCCAAGTCCCATATTTTCCTACGGACCCTCCGGGACCATCACATCACGAGTCTGAGTCCGTTTATAAAAAATGTTGACCAAAGTCAACTTTATTCAATTATTCAATTCAAAGTTCCATTTTTATCAAATTTTCACATAGAAGCTTCCCGGCTACATGCCCGGGATGCGCACGCATATCGAAGTGAGATTAACGGAGGCTTTTGGGGATTCGGAACACAGATTTAGCTAGAATTACTTAGAATGACCTTTTGGGTCATCACATCATCAGAAGATGAATGGCCTGTTTTTGCATGCATATAGTGGGAAGAGACAGTAAGTATCCAAAATACGTCTTTTTGAAAAGCTTCAACCCATTTGGAGACAAAAGCTCTTTAATCTGGCTAGGAATGATAGGATCACACAATGTGTGGAATCTAAGCACCCCATAATCAACATTATGTGGGGTAAAAAAGTGTCCATTCTGCACAAATAATAAATAATTTCACATTAATAAACTGCATAAAAAAGATACATTCATCTACAATTTATCTACAATATAACTACAAAGGATTACATAATATCTACAATTTAAAACGTTTTCTACAAAAAGGCAGCAACAAAGATATCTACAATTCTGCCGCAAATAGTACAAGTAATCTAACAATATAACTACAAAAAACTACAAAATATCTACAAATTTAAAGGCAGAACATCACAACTACACATAATCTTCATAATTAAGACAATGAATCCATACTTGTCTAAAACACATATTACACAGATTTTACCATCCTAAACCAAACAAAAAAATTAGAAACGAAATTAATAAATGTTTACCTTCACCAATGAATGTTTCCGAACATTTTTAGGGTGTTTTTTTGAATGTTTCTTCATTTTTGGATTTTTTGAACTAGGAGACACCTTTGCTTTCTTTACTGTTCGAAGATTAGGCACCTCTTCTACAAAATCGTCATCTACCAATATCTCTTTTCCTTTTCGTTTCAATTGTTTGACTGGTGTAGAAGATTCTCCAGCATCTGCATCGTGTTTTTGTTTGGTTCTCGTTTCAGCTCTGATTTGTCGGGGAGAAGAACTATGAGTCGTATCTGCAATTGCATGGAGAGATTTTCCCTGCTTTTTGGGTGATTTTGGTGATAAAACATCCAAATCAAAAGAGGGTATATCAGCTTCTGCTGCTTTTTTAGTACTATGTTTCGAAGCTTTATTGTTCTTCATTGATGAACTTCAACTGGAGTAAAATGGGGAACCAACTTTGTTGAAGAGTGTCTTCAATTTTCTATGAATTTAGAGGAAGAATGGGCAATGGGATTTTGTTTGGTTTCAGAAGAGGGAAAATGGAAAAAAGAACGTGTGTATGGGTAAAACGTGGGTGGGGGTGAGGGGTTAGGAGAGAGAAACGTGGGATGGGTGGGATATACTGACACCTTTAATTAAGGAGTAAAAAACATCCCATTAATTAGACCCTTAATTAATTATGGTATAGAATTAGTAATTAGGTATACTAAGTGTAATTAACTCAAGCCTTAAACATTGAGGGTAATAAGGTTTCCTATGTGACATGGGAATGTAAAAATTCCAATTATATTTTACTAGTCTCCTATAAAAGATCATATAACTAAAAAACAAGTCTAATGGATCATAAAACTTATCTCGCCGAGTGTAACGACCCGGCCCGTCGTTACGTAAAAACATGCATTTTAATTACTGCATTTGACTTGTCATAGGTTGATTATTCCATTATTGAGGTGTTAGAGTTGATAGGCTTGAAATCGGAATGGTTAAATGAGAATTCAGTCACTTAGTCCTTAAGAATAACACTAAAATGAGAAAAGTCAACTAAGAGTTAACTTATGGGTAAATGACTCCGAAATGTGAATTTTATAACTTGAATAGCTTCTTTAGGTGATTTGGGACTTAGGAGTGTGTCCGGAATAATTTTAGGATGCCCGGTGTAGAATTAGGCTTGAATTGGCGAAAGTTAGTTTTTGGCGATATCCGGTCGGCGGTGAAAAATAGGCTATCGGGTCCGGAATGGAGTTCCGACAGTTGGAACATGTTCGTAATGTCATTTTGGACTTGTCTGCTAAATTTCAGGTCAAACGGAGTTGATTTGGATAGTTTCGGCATCATTGGTGAATTTTAGAAATATCAAAGTTCTAAGGCTTGAATCCGATGTGAATTTGGTGTTTTGATGTTAGATTTGGCGTTTTGAGAGTGCAAATAAGTTTGAATGATCATATGTGACGTGTTAGTATGTTTGGTTGAGGTACCGAAGGGTTCGGGATTGATTTCGGGTGATTAACGGACTTGTTGGAACTTAAAACAATGCTGGTTTTTCTGGTGTTTTTGTAAAGAGAATTAACCCTATGCGTTCGCAGAAGGGGGCCCGCATTCGCATAGGGGGAGATGGGAGCCGGGGGAATTTGTTCTATGCGTTTGCGACCAGGCAAGTGCGAACGCGGAGAAGGGGCAGGCAATTCATCGCGAACGCGGGAGTACCGATGCGTTCGCGTAAGGTTAAGCATCTGAGGGACCACCCAGGTCCACTGGTCTATGCATTCGCGGACTTGGGGGTGCGAACGCGAAGGTTTGTTTGGCCAGGCAGTGTGAACGCGGCCTATGGACCACGATCGCGAAGGGTAAGAGAGATTGGGCAACGGGAACGCGGCCCGTTGACTGCGAACACACTGAGTATTGACCTGGGCAGTATTTAAATATTTCCTCCGCGACTTAAACCCTCTTTTTCACTATTGTTGTACGGAAAAGAGCTCTTGGGGGCGATTTTGAAGAGGGAAATTCTTGTTGTTCATAGAGGTAAGTGTTCTAGTCATTAAAACTCGATTATGGGTGATTATAGAGCATAAAACCAGTGTAAATTCATGGAAAAATAGTAGAAAAATTGAGTTTTGGGGTTTGAGATTATGAGGCCTTTAGGGGTCGATTTGAGGGGTCAAACGGACCCCGATTTTGGTGTTCTTTATATGCACGGAATCGTGAGAGGACGGAGAACACTTTTCTATAACAATTTCTGAGTTTAGGGACGCGGGCTCGGGGGTCGGGTTTTGACCGGTTTCGGATTTTTGGGTTAATTTCGATATTTTCCGATTGAAAATTGTTCCTTAAGCATATATTGATGATAAAAATCTGAAGTTGGTAGATTTGGAGCCTTCAGAGGTTGATTCGAGAGGCAAGCGCATTGCGGAATAATTCCGGGCTAGTTTTGAGGTAAGTAATGTCTTGAAATCCTGTCCTAAGGGTATGAAACCCGGGACTATGCACCCTTTCACGGGGTTCGAAATGAAAAGTTTGGAAATTTGGAAATATCTTCCATATTTAGGCGACTATTGAGTTGCTAAACCGACTTTTAAGCTTATGCTTAATTAGTATTTATATACTATGATATGTTTTGGGTTGTAAGCCATGTTTGGGGATTAGTGCCGATCTGTTTACCCTTTGGGGGATTGTTTTACTATGTTTTCCTCACTTGATATGTTGTAATTTACACTCAATCTTTTCCTGATAAATTATTTTGACACTCAGAGTATTTTATACTATTTATTGAAAATGAAACACTGTTTTGGGTCGAGACCGGGTATTGCTTTGAGGTGATCCATATTATAAAACCTAGGATTCCGTTTACTTTTACGTGCTTAGATTGTAATTCTTTTCAAAATCTAACTTTGCATTAATTATTTTCCGACATCTGTGTACTTAAGACTTAAATCCCCTATTATTTGAGCCCTACTTGTTTGCTAAAATTGTACAAATTCACAATGAAGTTGTTTGGCCGGGAACCACACTTGTGGATCCTGAGGGGTGCCTAACACCTTCCCCTTAGGATAATTTCAAGCCCTTACCCTATCTCTGGTTACCAAACTTAGTTATAAATGAACCCCTTAGGTGCCCTAACGCACCTCAAAATTGTTAGGTGGCGACTCTTCAAAAATTCAAAACCCCTTTCCCAAAAGGAACGAGTGGTCTCAACCAAATGTCATAAACCCGGATTCCGCGAGGAAAAATGGGGCGCGACAATTATTATACGCTAAAGGAATGAATTCCACAAGAAAAACTATCAAATTATACCAAGAACTTGAAATGGGTTCAAACCCGGGCCCCGGACCCACGTCTAGAAATCCGACAAAAATTACAAAACTAGAAAGCGCATTCACTCACGAGTCCATACATACGAGATTTATCAAAATCCAACCTCATTTGGTCCCTCAAATCAAACTCTCCAAAATCCCAAGCCCTAATACCTCATTTTCACCCCTAATTTGCACTAACTGATTGATAGAACAACGGGGAAACACCATAGATAGGAGATTAGAGCTCAAACAACTTACCTCACCGAAAACCCTTGAATCTCCCTTCAAAATCACTCCAAAATATCCAAAAATCGACTTGAAAATGGTGGAAATTAACCAAAATTAACAAAGTGTTGTATTTATAGTTTCTGCCCAGGGCTTTCGCACCTGCGGCCATATATCCGCTCTTGCGGACCTGTCACGAACCAAATTTCTCTCTGTTGGGTATCGTGATGGCACCTAGTCTTAGGGACTAGGTAAGCCTAACATTTTCACTGAACAACAACAATAATAAAGTAAATATAACAGTCTCGACATAGAAATATTTACAGAGTTTACAATTTCCCAAAACCCGGTAAATACAAGTCATAAGATCTACAAATTTACTCAAAACCTCTAATTACCACTGTTCAGAATGAATACATACGGGGTATGAATAGTAAATACAAGAAGGTGACTCTGAAGCCTGCGAACGCAGCAGTAGGTTACCTTGAGTCTACTCTTCAAATATCCACGTAGCTAATAACAACAATTACCTGGCACTCTTGTTGTTACCACAATCACTCTTGTTTTTTTCCAGTTGTTTCTTTGATCTTCTTCTTTGTAGCATTGTCTATCTCTTTGTTCCTACATTGCTTCTCTTCATGATCTTGTAATTTGCAATGATGACAGTATGTCGGAGAATTTTCATATTCAATTTCTAATCATTCCCCATATTTTGAACCATTAAGCATGTTGTACCCCAACCATATACTGTCTTGTTTTGGTTTGAGCAGGTCAATCTCAACTTTAACTTTGGTCACTTTACCTCTAGATTTAAAATAAGTAGCTTGATCATTACCAACAACAGTTCATATGGATTGAACCATTCTGGATAGGCCAAATACATCGGCGGCCCCTTAAACTTGTCGTCGCTTTTCACTTTGACACTTTTTCTTGACTATGGTCCATCTGAACCCCAGAACAAGGGCACTACTGTGCCACCTAGACACAAAATTCACCCGGGCCACTTTAAGTCAAGCGCGTGTATATAACCGCTGGTAATTAATAATAGCCGACGAATATATTTCTTACATGTGGACTTTTTGTCCACGTAAGATCTATGTGTACCGGGTAAATCCAACTCAACAGATCGGGTAAAACACCAACCCATTTAATTACCTTTATTTGTTACATCCAAAGTAAAAAACCTAATTCGATTTTACCGTCTCCCTCTATCTTCTTCTTCTCCAAAAATCGATTTCTCCATAAACAAGAAGGTCAAGGAAGAGAAGTATTGATGCATTTACTGGTATGTCTCGAGTTACTATTATATGGTGATTTTATTTATTTATTAGGGTTTTTTTGTTAGTAATGGTGTATTTGGGAACTGTAGATAAAAAATTAGGTTTTTTCTTTTCTTTTTGTCGAATCTTGATGATTGAGCTCATGTGGTGCCTTTTTTGTTCACTTTAGGTGAAAATCATGTCAGTGGACGAATTCATGCTTGTCCGCTTTCACCATGGTGGAATCTTTACCGAATCTCCAGGTTCGAAATATCTCACTAATTCAGAGGTAAATGAATTTACTATTGACAAAGACTATTTCTCCTTGATTGAACTTCAATATTACACACAGGCTTTGGGTTATGCAACTGTTAGGGGGTTTTATATCTTTAACCCTAGGTCCAAAGAATTTGTCTTGATTGAAAATTATGAACAACTATATAATATTATTTGTTACTGTAAGGAGGGTCTTTTAGACTTATACATTTCACATGTTATTGAGGTAGTTCCTGATAGTGTGGTCCCAATTGGGTATTTATGTGAGCCCGAGGCTGTTCAAGAAAGTAACAACACAATTAATAATCCAAATAGGGCAACAACAGAAGATGGTGAAATCAGTATAAATGGACCACAACCAACTGAACAGCCTCCATATGATAATTTAGGTGACTCTAAAGGGGCTGCTGCTAGTGGTGGTGAAGGGGACTGTTAGTGGTGGGGAAGGGGTTGCTGCTAGTGGTGTAAATTTAGATGAGGAAGTTGATAGTGTAGAGAACCTGAATGGGGGAGAAGGGGCTAATGAAGAAGAGGTAGCTAGTTGTGAGTGTGATCTTGGAGAACTTCCTGATGAGGATGATAGTGAAGTTGATGAAGAGTCTAGGACCTTTAGAAATGAGAGGAGAACTAAAAATAAAGCTACCAGAAAGAAGAAACAACCTGAAACTGCTAGTGTGCATGTAAGAGAAATTGGAATTGATAGAGGTTTTGAAGATATAGGAATTAACAAAAAAAGGGAAATATGTTGGCTGATTAGGAGGTGATGAGGAGTTCATTAATAGTTCTGATCGTGGCTTTGAGGATACTGATGAAGAGGTAGAGGTTGATTTTCAGCCTGGTGTTGACCTTCCAAGTAGAAGAAAGAGCACAAAGGTTAGATATGACACTGACTGTGAAGTAGCAATTTTTGAGTTTGGCATGATATTTAATAATACTGCAGAATTTAGAAAGGCAGTGACTGATTATACAATAGAGTATAAAGTTCAGCTAAAGCTTAGACCAAATAAGAAAGATAGGGTAAGGGTGAAGTGTAAATCAAAAAAATGCAAGTGGGAGTTGTATGCTAGTGTTGATAGAGATTCTGGTGACTTCATGATCAAGAAGTACCATCATGTACATAAATGTCAACCACTAAACACCAACAAGATGTGTTATTCAAAATACATTGCCAACAAATTCAAGAAAGAACTTATTGCTGCTCCTTATATGAGACTTTGGAAAATTCAAGAACTGTTAGGGAGAAGTTGGGATTGTATATTGGCAAAACCATAGCTTATAGAGCCAAACAGATTGTTCTAAGAAAGTTTATGGGGGATTGGAAGATGGAGTTTGCAAGAATGTGTGATTATGCTGATAGTATTAGGGAAACCAATCCTGGCAGCTCTTGTTTGTGAAAATTGACAGAGAGTCTGAGCCTAGAAAGAACCTATTTCAGTACTTCTATGTATGTTTTGATGCACTCAAGAAAGGTTGGTTAGAAGGGTGTGGGAACATCATTGGTTTGGATGGTTATTTTCTAAAGGGAAGCTGCAGGGGTGAATTACTAGTGGCTGTTGGAAGAAATGGGAACCAACAAATGTTTCCTATTGCTTGGGTTGTTGTACACCATGAAACAAAACATTCATGGAGTTGGTTCCTTAGTCACTTGAAAGAAGATTTTAAACTTGGTGAAGGACATGGCTTAACAATAATGTCAGATATGCAAAAGGTAAACTGTTTTTTATTAATGTTTTCAATATACTGTTTTGATTCATATTTGGCTTCTAATGTGGTATGTATTTTCTGTTTGTATATACTGTTTTGCAGGGTCTATTGATAGCAGTGAAGGACTTATTGCCTATGGTATAACAAAGAATGTGTGCAAGGCACATATGGTCTAACTGGTCTAAGAAATGGAAGGGAGAAGAAATGAGGAAACAATTCTGGAGGGTTGCAAAGGCTAGTTATGTGTTTAAGTACAATAGTGAAGTTGCAAACATGAGAAAACTTGGCAGCACTATCTGTGAAGATATGATGAAGTACCCAAGAGAGGCATGGTGCATGACATTCTTCCAAGAACACTCCAGGTGTGACATAGTGGAGAATAACATGTGTGAGACATTTAACTCGTGGATATTGGCTGCTAGGCACAAAAGCAATGTTAGAGGAGATTAGGCATAAGATAATGGCTAGACAGGTTGATATGATTAAATTTGTTGAAACTTGGATTTCAGATATATCACCTATGGCTAGGCTAACCTTCGAAGAAAATAAGGAGTTGGCTAGAGAGTGTCAAGTTATCTGGAATGGGAAGGATGGGTTTGAGGTCAAAAAGGGAGATTTGAGGTTTATTGTTGAAACAAGGATGAAGACTTATAGTTGTAGACTTTGGAGGTTGAGAGGAATACCATGTGAACATGTTGTGTGTGCATACTATCACTTACAAGATGATCCAGAAAACCATGTGGAGCATTGGTATACAAAGGAAATTTTTTTGAAGGCTTATGAACACTTCATTCAACCAATTCCTAACCTGAATATGTGGCCTGAGGGTAATAATCCTACCATTGAACCACCAGCCCCAAAGCAAATGCCAGGCAGGCCCCAGAAAAACATAAGAAAGGACAAGGATGAACCTAAGAAGAAATGGGGAAAGCTGTCCAAAAAAGGAGTGAAGATGACATGTTCATATTGTAATCAAGTTGGCCACAACAAAAAAGCATGTAGAGCAAAGCATGTATGATATGTTTTTATCTAGCTTTGCATTACTATTTTAAGTTTAAATGAACTGTGTGTCTCTATTCATTTTAGAGTGCACCTAGAGGGTCTTCAAGTAGACCAGAATCACAAGGAACTCAATCAAGTCAACCAACTAAAAGGAGTTCAGTATCTGATGGAAGACCACAACTTTGTTCCCAAGAAAAGAGCAAAGGCACCAAGTGCAGCAATCAGACCTACAAAAGGTGCATTTCCAGATGCACCCCCTCAAACTGCTCCCAGGGGAAGAGCCCCAAAACCAAAAGCAGCAAGAGGTCGATCTTCTTCTGCTGGGAAAAGGGGAAGGGAACCATCAGAATCATCAACTGGTCCAGGGGGAAAATGGCAAAAACTATTGGCTTTGGATGCTACACCAATACAGAGACTGGAAGGACAGTACTTAATGTAAGGTTTCTAATTTACTTAGGCTGATTTCTGACATTATTTATAGTTATTTTATCCAAGTTACTTAACTTTCTGATTGGATTTCTTATGTATGTCAATTGCAGCCTGATTTGTCAAATGAAAGGGTTGTCAACCATGGATTAGAGTAAGGAGCAGCATAGAAAGGAATCTTGATGATGGAATTAGGCTGTCGGGACGTAGATGGAAAGGGAGAGATGCAATTAGTACTTCGCAACTTCAGAAAATGAGTGCAAGTAGAAGGAACCAAGTTGGGGCACAAGTGCCTCAATCAAGTCAACCATCTCAGTCTTCGACTCAAGTGATCCTGGATAAGCTAGCCAAAAAGAGATAGTGACCATCAGTAGTTTAATTCAAGTTGAATGTAATATTTTGATACTCTTAATTTGTAATAGGCAGAACTAGGGTGTAATCTGGATTGGTTTATGCTGCTGTTTTATGTTAAGTGCAGCACTTCTTTTGGTAAAAACATCTGTTGAATTCTGGATTGGTTTGTGCTGTCTTAGATTAAGTGCATCCCTTCTTTTGTTAAAAATATCAGTGTTCAACTCCTTTGAGTTGCTGCACTAACTTTTGTAATGAATTGTTAGTTTATGCAACAGTGTTGTTCTAATAGCCTTTCACTTCAGTGCAACACTTCTTTTGTTGATTGTTGCACTTATGTTATTGTTGATTACTTTAGTTTTAGTAGCTTTTCACTTCAGTTTTTATAGCCTTTGGCAGGGTTGTTCTTTACTTCAATTATATTAGTGGTTGGCAGAATTGTTCAGTTTTAATAGCCTTTGGCAGAATTGTTAATAGCCTTTGGCATAAGTGTTCTTTACTTCTCTACATACAGTATTTGCAACACCAATTTAAAGTAAGTAAAGCAAAAAACTATTTTTAAAGGCAGAAACAAGGATAAATTGTATTGATTTTGGAGTATTGATTACACAAATATGATCCCTAGTACATAAACAATGAACAAAAGTAGAGCAAGAATATTTTCCTAGATTACACAAATTTATCCCCAGTTAACTCCCCTAGTTATCCCAGAATCTTGGTTCAGTCCAACAACAAGAACAAGAACATGAATAAAGCCATATCATTAACGCCACGACAGCAACAACAAACATCAATGTGTTCCTCCATTTTTTGCTCGATCTCTCTCTTAATCAAATGCATTCACTCTCTTCAACAAACCCCATATAACTCTATTCGCTTGCTCAGGAAACTCGTCCTCGAACCATCTAAAATATTTACATCCCCCATTGTCCTTAAAAAAAACAGAAAATAAAATATATATAAATCAATGGCAGAAAATTCGTATAAATAATTTGTTGAGGAATAGGCTTACTTTTCCAATTTTGCATACAAAGTACCTTCTTCCTGGGTTAGCAGCACTCCATGAAATTTTCAGTTCACATGAACGACCACATCGACAAAATTCAACAATTTCGTAATTTTGGGACATTGTTCTAACATAAATTAAGAGATGTAGTAGGAAAGATTATGTAAATAATTAGATTAAGGACGATGGAGTTCTTCAAATTGAAAAAACAAAAGCATCGATTTTCAGTTCTTGATGAACAATTGAGCTCAATTGCAATGGAGAGAAATTAGGGCTTTTTTAGGGAATAGGAGATGATAACAATGGAGAAAGGGGTTAAATGTGTTAAAATATAACGTGGGTGGGGTTTATTACCGTTAGAATAGTCCATGTTAGCGTTTTTTAGACCCCTCACGCGCTACGTCTACGTGATTCGCACGCACAGTGGCCCGGGTGAATTTTGTGTCTAAGTGGCACAGTAGTGCCCTTGTTCTGGGGTTCAGATGGACCATAGTCAAGAAAAAGTGTCAAAGTGAAAAGCGACGACAAGTTTGAGGGGCTGCCGATGTATTTGGCCTTCTGGATATGATATCCCATCTATAAAAAGGTGACATGGCAACTTATAAATAAGAATCCAGATAGAAACTATGGAAGTTTCTTGTTATGGCTTAAAATCAGGAGTCCATTTCATAACTTTCATAGTGTATTGACCTAGGTAAATGAATCGTTTATTTTTAAGTTTAAAAATTTAACTTTAACTTTCAGCTTACATATGCCACTAGTATAAGGATTTTTTAAACCAATAACATATCATATTACCTGTTGTACAAGTAAGATCTCTTATTTTCAAGTTTAACAATTTCACATTATATGAAGGTTTATCGGTAAATATTCTTTGAGTAACCTGATCATATATAAAATTCATTAAAGTAACGATGTTCACAATTTAACTCACAAAGAATTAACTAGATCAAAATGCAAACTCTTTAAATTCCTAGAGGAAAAATTAAAAAAAAAATATCAACTCAAGACATGACTTGATAAAGAGGATCTATCAGTTGCGTATAGGTCTACAATTAATGCATGGCGCAATTGAAGCTCCAAAACTATGGGTTCCCCTCCACGTTGAATATCAATACAAACCATTATTTTAAAAGGCATTTTCGGGGGCCAGCCCATAGGCGAAAGTCTCAAGAGGCGTACACCCAGGCGTTTGAAGCGTAAGCCCCAAAGGCTTTTTCAAATTAAAACAATATTTGTTGAATAAGTCCTTCATATAATACCTAAATTCTCAAAAGTCCGCTTGGTAATTACTCAAAAGATTTAAAAAGGAACTGAAATATATTAAATTTAAAAGTCAAGACCTTTTTTATTGATTGAAGCCCTAAATCGTGGTCATTCCCAATTTTTTATCTTGTCCGCTAGTCTGCTAATATCTCCCAAAAGCAAAAAATATTTAGTTTTTAAAAAAAAAATACAAAGAGAACTCCATTCTCCTTTATAGCAGCAAGTTTAAAGTTCAAAATGCAGGTTAGTCATCCTTTTTGTTCGTCCATGTAGAAAATTATATTTTATTCGACTCAAGTTACTTGTGCTTGATTTGACTAGTTTTTTGTGGGGATGGAGCGCATATATATATATATATATATATATATATCTTTAGAAGGAGAAATCTTTAAAACATAGTTCTTTCAAGATAAGTGATTTTCAAATATACTTTCCCAATAAATGACTCTCAAATATCATTTCCTGCAAGACAAATGCTTTTCAAATATAATTTTGAAATATAACTTTTCGATCATAATCTCCTCAAGATAAATCTACCGGAACTCAGTCTGTAACTCAGAATTTGTCATGCAGTACAGGGGAAAAGCTCTCGGAATACATCTGTAGTCCCAATTTAAATATGCAATGCAGTACAGGGGAAAAGCTCCCGGAATCTCTTATGTAGTCCCAATTTAAATATGCAATGCAGTGCAGGGGGAAAGCTCCTGGAATCTCGTCCGTATTCCCAATTTAAATATGCAATGCACTACAGGGGGAAAGCTCCCAGAATCTCGTCCGTAGTCCCAATTTAAATATGCAATGCAGTACAGGGGAAAGCTCCCAGATTCTCGTCCGTAGTCCCAACTTAAATATGCAATGCAACAACTGAGGAAAACAACCAGAATGCAACAGAAACATCATACATTGCCACAACAGGCGCAAAAGCAACAAAAACAGAATGCAAGGTGCGATGAGCAAATCAATACAAAGACTTGAATCACAAGAATGGTAAAAACTCACTCATAAGAAGTAGCCACTGAAAGGAATGCCAAGCACAAAGAGAAACAACATAACGAGTGGAAACAAGACAAATATAGCAACGATTCTATATATTCAAGTTCACAACCAAAGAAACCAAATCATCCTGGCAAGGGAAGCAGCTATAACCAATTTCACTTAGACAATTTGCTTCACAGAATAAACTCAGCTTGAACAATGCTCAATGATAGGCAACACCAAGGAAATACCATCAACATGGACAATTATCGACTAAACCTAAGTAGCACTTAAGGGAAAATAATAGAAATCACAATGTACGACTCACGGGCATGCTTGACACCAACGTATAGATATTTCAATTACTGCTAAGCAATTATAGGGCGAGATTATACTAGTTTTAGTCAAATAGGCAGTGTATGAAGGAAGGTATCGCATAACGGTAGGAAAGGCAAAGTCTTCATTTAAGTCAATTAAGATCAAATAAGAAACAAAGGAACACTAAGCAGGTAATTTCTATTTTGAGCAGGAAGAGATGAAACTAGCAATCAGGAACTCAGATATGACAATTACAATTCATACACGGGGAATATAAGGACAAAAAAAATCCTAAAAGGCCAATTTATTTGCAAATAAGTCTGAGTACGCACTCGTCACCTCGCGTATACGGGCTACAATTAACATAGAAGACTCAATCCTAAGAGGTAGTTCCTCCACACAAGGTTAGGCAAGATACTTACCTCGACGGCGACAACTCGGTACTCTAAAATGGAATTCTCAGGCAAAAAGACCTCCGATCGGCTCAAAATCAACTAAAATAACTTCAAAATACACATTAAACTTGTAAGGGACTATTCCGGATAATAAAGTTTCAATCTTTAAAAAAATATATAAATCGACCCAAAAGTCGACCCCCGGGCCCGCACCTCGGAACTCGACAAAATTTATAAATTCCGAACACCCATTCAATTACGAGTCCAACCATACTAATTTAATCAAATTCCGATGCCAAATCGATGTTCAGACCCAATTATTCTTTTTAGAAAAGTTTTGGATTAAAACCCCCAATTCTCCAATCAAAATATGGATTAATTCATAAAATGAACTTTTGTAATCATATTAAAATGCAAAAATAATACTTAGATTTTGACCCCGATGAAAAGACGAGAAGAACGCTGCAAAAATCACCTCAATCGGAGCTTTAGAACCCAAGATATGCTCAAAATACTAAAATGATGCAGTCTGATTTTCTATACTCAGGGGTTTTCGCAGGTGCGACCAAAATACTCGCACTTGCGCATTTCCAGCTGTCAATTCTGCATTTGCGAACCATTTTGCGCACATACGGCTCCGCGGATGCGGACCCAACTTCGCACCTGCGAAACACCAGCACCATCTCTCTTCTTCGACACTAAAATGAGCATAACTTCCTCATACAATGTCCAAATTCGACGATTCTTTTTGCTATAGCGCCGTAATTACGATACGGATCTAATGCTTCAATCAAAACAGAAATTGGAGTTCATTTGCTTAATGTGGTACCAAGTATGCTTGAAGAAACGACGCCAAAACATCAAAAACGAGCGCAACACAACCCATACCTATCCGAAGCTCACCTGAGTCTCTCGGTAACTCAACCAACAATTCCCACAAGTCATATATCACTACCCGACCTTAGTCGAACTTTCGGAAAACCCAAAACAACACCAAAACAGTGAATCAACCTCGGATTCAAGCCTAAGAATGTCTAAACTTCCAAAATACGCCAACGATGCCGAAACTTACCAAACCACGTCCGAAGGACCTGAAATTTTGCACACACGTCACAAATGACACTAAGAACCTATTCCAACTTCCGAAATTCCATTCCTAGACCAACATCAAAATTTCACCTATCGGTCAAAATCGTCGAAATTCTAACTTTCGCCAAATTACCTCAAATCACTCTACGGACCTCCAAAACCAATTCCGGACGCCTAAGTCAAAAATCATCACACGAAGCCGTTGACATTAACCAAAACTCATTCCGAGGCCATTTATACAAAAGTCAAACTTTCGGTCAACTTCCATCACTTAAGCTTCCAAAACTGAAATTTTCTTCCAATTCGACTCCGTATTATCCGGCAGCTGAATCCAATCACGCACGCAGGTCGGTATACCCAATGTGAAGATGTTCATGTCCTTACGCCACCGAACAGAGTTTAAATTTTCAAAACGATCGGTCGGGTCGTTACATTCTCCCCCTCTTAAAACAAACGTTCGTCCTCGAACGTGCCAAGATTCATCTCGAACTCATCCAATCACTAATTGTACACTTCCAACACACACCCGCGGGCGATCCCACGTCACCCCACCCTACATAAGCCTGATGACACAATCACGACTGCAATATAGCCTTCCCATCACCACCGATAAGCCTCATACCTCAATTTCTCACCTTCCACTTATTTCCAAAATACCCGATTCTAAATCCATATCCGGCATTAGCCTCAACCCGCCGCATCAACTCACGACTATACCCATAAGGCATGACCACACATCATAGCACATCACACCTAGGCTCAAATAACACTTTTGATCACAATAGCTGCCTCAAATCAACTCAACATTGGCAATTAGCCTCACATCTGAAAGAACTCTGTTTCCAAGCCCCATAATACTGATAATGATGCAATAACCAAGAAGACCTCATTATTAGACACCCGACTCACCAAGCCACAACTAACACCACCGGGCACACATCCCGCAAGCTAAAATTAAAGGAGCACATAACGAGAATGACTGAATACGAAAAGAGAAACCTATAATGGAACTATCAAACAAGCCCATAGGCAGAACTCCCTATCAATACTGACTTACAAAAGCAATATAACAAGGAAGAAGCAAAGCATATGAACACATCACAAGGATCCTATCATGATAAAATTTCCACTGCGGTACTCAGCCCGGTCCAAACATATCGAATCACAAATATCACGAGGACCTCGCCCTCAACCCTGAATCACATGCCAAAAGTATATCATACCAATTGAAATTCCCCACTAACTCATCTCGGCTGATAAAAATCATAACGCTCACTGAACTCACATCTCGATGGAGTATCAAATCACAGCTTGTAAACAAAATACTTAGGAAAAATAACATAAAGCTTACCATGATGAACATCAAGGACTCACTTCTAGTCTCACCACTATCAATGATGAATAAAACAACGATAGACACGGCTACTACTCATAGAATCCTCCCAACAGGAGCAAACGCGAAAATAGAGTGCAAAGCATGAAACTTACTCATAAATAAGCAACAACTAAGGGAAACTCATCCCGACCAACAGAACTATAGTGAAATACACATGGTGACCCTCTTTAGCACATCAAAACATACCTGGGTGATGATATCTGACACACCAACCTCTAGTTTACTATATGAAACACATCAATGGGTCGGGTCTCCCCCTCTGGGCGCCCTCTACTCACCTGAATACCCTGCTATAACATACCTGCCTGAATCCTGGAAAAATCTCTCACCATGTGGCTAACACCTCCACGCTCAAAATAACCCCTCTGCTGACGTGGCTGTGGAAACCATACAATACGAGTCCTCTGAGACCCATGAGTACCAGAAATCTCATGCGAAGCTGGTAATGCAAGCTAAACTGGCTGACCCACAAAACCTCTACCGTGTCGTACCTGGCCTCCATAATAAGGACCAGTATGTTTTCTCCAGTCTACAAGGCCTCCTCGCCTCCGGGAACTCTCTCTCCTGATTTCGTCTGACCTCTCGCTCCCGGCCCCACATGCTCTCTAACCGGTGAGCGATCCCTACTACCTGCTGAAACGAGGCATCCGACTCTAACTCTCGAGTCCTGCTGAACCGAATGTCATGCCTGAGTCCCTCAATGAATCTACAGACTCGCCTCCTAACTGAAGCAACCAAGCGAGGTACATGAATGGCCAACTCAGTGAATCTGACAGCGTACTTAAATACTGACATAGTGCCCTGACGCAAATGCTCAAACTCCGTGCGTCATGCATCTCGGAGGGACTAGAATGCAAGTGAAGCTGACTCGGCCAGGCTACCCTAACTCATATGCCACCACCACTGACAACCCATTCCTCTGAACCTGAGACGTGACAAAACAATCCCGCTCGTCTCCACAATACCCGAAGTACGAAGAATATGGTGACACTTCCTTAGAAAACCCTGGCATCACCCGTCGCTAATCCACTGAAAGGTAGAAGGGTAGTACTTCATGTACCTTTCCACTTCAAGGTGTTCTTCCTCCGATGTTGCTGCCCTAACCGCGGGCTGAACTGAAACCACATGTTGTGTTTCCATGACAATTGGACCCTGACCAACATGATCTCGCTGCTCTGGAGTGTAGACAGTGGGGGTTTGAACTCCTCCCCTGACCCTTGAAATAGCTGGTGTACCTGGAATCAATCCCGCTAGAGTCAATGTACCAATTATACTCAAAAACTACGTCCAGGTCTCCTGAAGTCCGGGGTAGCAACAGGCACCTCCAGTACCTGTTCCCCAACTGGAATTACTGGTGGCTCCTCAACGGCTGCTCTGGTAGGCATCTTAACTGCGGCACGTGTTCCTCGCTGGCCTCTGTCTCTGAACCTTGCAACATTTGTTTCGGGGTAACATCATCAGGAACCGCAGCTCGTGTCCTCACCATCGGTGAGAGAATGGAACGATAACTTTAAAATTCAAGATCAATGAACTCGCACGATAGGAATGAAGGAAGTGAAATTGTCCTAATAGTTCGGTAGCCTCTCGAAGATAAGTACAGACGTCTCTGTACCGATCCACAAGACTCTACTAAACTCGCTTATGACTCGTAGCACCTATGAATCTAGAGCTCTATTACCAATTTGTCACGACCCAAATTTCCCTCCGTTGGGTATCGTGATGGCATCTAGTCTTAGGGACTAGGTAAGCCTAACATTAAGAGAATAACAACAATAATAAATGAAAGCTAGCAGTCTCGAAATAGAAGTCTTGACATAGTTACAATATTCCCAAAACCGATAATACAAGTCATAAGCTCTACGAATTTACTCTAAAATCTCTAAATTACCACTGTTCGGAATGAATAAAACATGGTATGAATAATAAATACAAGAAGGTGACTCTGAAGCCTGTGAACGCAACAGCAGGTTACCTTGAGTCTCCTCGTCAATGGTCCGCGCAACTACTAACAATAATTACCTGGATCT
>MDKH01004783.1:0-77092 GCA_005239495.1 Nicotiana undulata
TTTTTTTTTTCTGTTAATTTAATTAGCTCATCATCAAACCATTTTGGCCTCCATGATTCAGCTTCCCGGAACAATCCTTTATAAAAGTTCACAAGATGTTCTTTGATAAAGTTTTCATCTTCATTCAGCTCCTCATCAATGACTATCTTATCAATACAATTGTACCTCTTGTGTGCATTTGCCTGTTTATGGAAGAACTTTGTATTTCTGTCTCCATGTTCAATCCATAAGAATCTTGATTTTTGTCTCCACGAGATTTCCTCGGCTTTTGCTATATCTTCTAACTCTTTTATGATAGCACCCCTCTCAGTTTCCCTCTGATCAAAATCTTTGTCCAGTTGTTCTTCCTGGTCCAAAGCTTCCAGTTGTGATAAAGCTTTGACCTTCCTTTCTTCCAGGATACCAAAGACTTCTTTGTTCCATTTTTTTAGATCTTCTTTCAACAACTTCAGTCTTTTTGCCAGGATTACATCAGCTCTGCCTTGTACATGGTAAGAATTCCACCAATTATCCACCAACTCGGTGAAATCCTTATGTTCTAGCCACATGTCTTCAACTTTGAAATATCCTTTCCCCTTAGTCCAATCACCACACTCCAAAAAATAGGACAGTGATCTGAAGTCACCCTAGGCAGTAACCTTTGTTTTATAAGTTTAAACAAAATTGAAATCTATCTATTTAACTTTTACCCATTGCATGGAAGCTTATTAGAATACTCCCTTAGAGAACCCAACAGACATCTACGATGATAATCCACCCTGCTACTAAGCGAGCTTGTATTAATCCGAAACTGGTTTGGCTCCAGATAATCATCATCTACCACCTTGATATCTTCTTTAGGCCATTCCTCAACTTACGCTACCTGGATATAGCTCCCTCCACTATTTGAATTACATGGTGTATACCTTAACTTATCATTCTCCATAACAAATCTCTTGATTTTATCTGCGAAATCACACCAACCAGAATTCTCCCTAATCTCAGGAATGATGATAGTGGCTTTGTTGCTGCCTTTCATTGCCACAACTCTAATGAATCTCCCCATCCTGTTAAAGTTCTGGAAAATATGATATGAGTACAGCTGGCTCTGATAGTCCCATCTTCTACATAAATTGCCTTGCCCCTCCGTTGCCAATACCATGCATTTACATAAGTCCAGAACATTGAGCCTGTCAATAGTAACTCTGTTCATACGATATTTCGTTCTTTCTACAATTTCTACCAACTGTCACTCAGTTCCACTACTTCGAATGATTTGATCCCAGAAGTAAAGAAGCAGACTCTACCCATACTAACTTATTAACTGGCCACCTTCACTTTTCTCGTCGTCGTATAGTAGGCTTAAGTTACTCAGCGAAAAGTGTACAATTAACAAGAATAGCAAAGACAAAGTAGAGTCAGATGATCAAAGAAGATGAAAATCACTAATAAATACTCACGAACCAAGATTGAGTAGAAAGAAGGTGTAGGAAATAATAGTTGGATTACCAAAAGTTAATCATCAGATAGAAAGCTACCGGTAAAAGGTTAGAGAGATTTTTGAGTGGTTACACAAATCCCAAGAGAGAGCATTTTTCCTCCCTCTTACTGTACAAGGTGACTTCGAGCAGGGGCGGATTTATGTTGGTGGAGGGGGGTGCCACGCCACCGGGACGCCTTGGTTAAACTTTTATATATATACAAGAAATAGGCTAAATACTAGTTGTGCCACCCGGAGTAACTTAACAGCAGAAGGTGCCAGTGTCAGTTTTAGCTCCCTAGGGGCGTGGGTTCGATTCCAATCTCGTACACTTTTTTACACCCTTTTAGCATGCTGCACTTAGATTCATCCAACCTACTAAAGGCTGATTCCTAGTTTGCTGCTGGTTAAAAGCCGCTTCCTAGCGTGTTGGTTAGAAGCTTAATATATCTTCTATTGGTCAAAGGTTCAAACCACGGACTTAGATAATCTTGTTGACATATATTTAAGCGAACTTTTATTGTTAAAAAAAATTATTAGGTAGAATTAAACTGTAGAGTTCTTCTAATTTAAGACTCAACTAAACGAAAGAGTCAAGGCTCTTCCTTGTCTACATAACTGATGATAAATTTATTTATTGCCTTTTTTCTGTAAATACTGATGCCACTTACGCAAAATCCTATATGCTACTATTCAAAAGAATGTGGCACCCGCAACCTCCAGATTCTCGATCCGCCTCTAACTTCGAGATCACACAACGACAATGTTTACCATAGCGCCGAGGCTCCCCCTTCAAACTACTGATGGAAAAAGGAGAATATTTTCAATTTTTTCCGGTGAGTCCAAGATATCAAGCCTGTGTACCTTAAACTCGGAAAAGAGAACTGAACTATTCAGGTGAGTTCTCTACTAAAGAGAATTAGCCAGTGGCAAAGATAATCAATGTGCTTCTCTCCTCGCAGCAGGGACGCTAACGAGATTAATCTTGTTTACTTATGTCTAGTAAAGTAGCAGATATATAGAGTCCAACAAACTTGAAGTATTATAGATGTAATTCTTCTTCTAAGTTTTAACTTCATCTAAAGAAAAAGTCTTTGACATGGTACATCATTAATGATTCAGAGGCATCATATTCCACTATCTTAAGTTAAGTTTTTATCATTATCCCATCGAAAAATAAATATGGAGACAAACTAATACTAAACTAGTCATTTTCTTTTTGCATAGTCCTAAATAAAACCACTTAAATTACCATATAAAAGGAGCATATACTTGTCTAGAACACAAAATTAATTTCCCAATAACTAAAACCAGTAAGAAACAAAAAAAATATACATTTTCCGAGGGCGATATCGATTTCATCAATGACATCATTGACTCCCAAAACCTGCCTCCAAACTGCCAAAAAAACACAATAAGCAATTGAACAAAATAAGCAACAATTTCAACAAATAAACATTTAATTCGATTAAGAAAGTTGTTCTTTTTTTAATTAAAAAACTCACAAATCTCGCCGTGTCGAAGATCGAGGGCAGCGATTACATTCTCTTCAGTAGATACCACAACACGTTTCCGACCAGCTTTTTGTGTTTGGAACACTGCCTTTTTCACTTTTCCAATATACTGCTGATGCCTACACAATTTACGAATTATGCAAATTACTTATCTAAGCATATAGTAAATGAATATTAGCAATTCTGTTTATAGTGATTGAAATTGCAAAAAATTACCAGT
Source organism: Nicotiana undulata (assembly GCA_005239495.1). Classification (NCBI taxonomy): domain Eukaryota; kingdom Viridiplantae; phylum Streptophyta; class Magnoliopsida; order Solanales; family Solanaceae; genus Nicotiana; species Nicotiana undulata. The sequence continues at coordinate 3,194 of MDKH01004783.1, forward strand.
CCATGAGGCCAACTTGATCTTCATAAAGAGCAAAAGTCGTATAAGAGGAAACTAATAAGATGAGAAACAGAAGAAAAGCCCTAATCGCCATAGCTAATGGCGACTAGCTGGTAGAATTCAAGCTGGAGAAGTGAAAAAACAGATCTGAGAGTTTTGTGAACTAGTTGTGTTGTTTCCAGCTCCGGGGTGGGGGGGGGGGGGGGGGGGGGGGGAGGGGGGTAAGAGAGTTCAGAAGGGGTTTAACTTTAGCCGGCCTTTCGTGCTCTTTTTTTTTTTTCTTTTTTCTTTTCCTTTTTCCTAATTTCCTACGGGCTAGAAAACAAGAAATAACAATTACGGTAAAGTGTGTAATTAATTTTTCCGGCCAATAAGGGACACACTTAATATATACTAGTTTAATTATATGATTAAAACCCGTACCTCATTCTTTATGGTCGACTGGGGCTCCAGATATCGAGACACCTATGACATGCCAAGCCGGATCTCAAGAGGTTCGAAGTGGAGTCTAAGGCTCGCCCCGAAATGCATCCCTTGAGAGAGTATATCGAAGGCTCATCACAGCATACCTCGAGGCAGTATAAAAATTGATGACCGTCACGGAAAGGCGGGAAATTCCCAAGGACACGTGGTTAGAACTGACAAGGTCTGCAAAAAATAGTACAAGTCTGTACTGAGTTGTTATACAGTTGTATCAATAATATTTTTTTGGTCATAATTAGGCATGTACTATGTTGGGATTCTCCCCTACTATATAAAGGAGATCCCTATCATTTTGTAACACACATGAATATTCACTGCAATAGAACATTCTTTGCTTTTCTCACTTAACGAGCTCAAATTTTCCCTACAACCTTATTGCTCTTCATTTATTGCTCTCCATTTATTGTTCTTCATTTATTATTCATTGTTAACTGCCAAAGGTTACCCTCGAGATCTCCGATATTACTGAGCTCGAGGTCCCCGACTCCATAACAACTTTGGTTTGCATATCTCACTTTTCTTACTTACACTTACTACTTCTTGATTATTAACTAGTATTAGAGTAAATCACATATTTTTAGAACCACAAATCAAATATAATTGTTAATACCATTTTTCAAGGTAAACAGTTTGGCGCCCACCGTGGGGCTAAAAATAATAGTGATTGTTTTGGTGTTAGTTTTCTGAAAACACAAGTTATTTTTCATACTTTTTCTTGTCCAAGAATCTTTGATTTCAGGTCAAAAAATGTCTAACTCAACAAATGCACATGGAAACAACAGTCTTGAGCTCCACGTAGAAAGTAGTGCAACTGCCTCAGTCGTCGGTGTGCCACTGCAAAACCTTAGGGTGGAACCAGCACAAATCCCCATCGACGTAGGCTCACGCAATGCTTTGCATGTTGATATAGACACTGATACCGACGGAAGTGTGCGCCGAGGTGACCAACATGAAGCACAAAGAACACAAGCTCGGAAAGAAAGAGAAGTTAGTCTACAGGTCATTTTTGAAATTTTACAAGCACATCAAACGGCTATTGCTCAGTTACAAAGTCAGCAGAAGACCCCGAGCACAACAGGGCCAGAAACAGCTTCTCGAGTTGAGCAAGCACCAGAAAGATCGAGTAACAATGGGTCAGGAACTGACCCCACTATTATGAAAATGCTTGAGGACCTTACTAAAAGGATTAAATCCGGGGAAAAGAAGATAGGGGCTAACGACAAAAAAGTAGAAACCTATAACTCGAGGGTCGATCAGATCCCGGGTGCACCTCCGATTTTGAAGGGGGTAGATTCGAAGAAGTTCGTGCAGAAACCATTTCCATTGAGTGCGTCTCCAAAGCCCATTCCGAAGAAGTTCAGGATGACCGATATCCCGAAGTACAACGGGATAACAAATCCCAATTAGCATATTACCACTTATAATTGTGGTATAAAAGGGAATGACTTAAAAGACGACGAAATTGAGTCTGTCTTGTTGAAGAAGTTTGGGGAAACACTGTCGAAGGGGGCCATGATGTGGTATCATAACCTCCCCCCAAACTCAATAGATTCGTTTTCCATGATGGCAAACTCTTTTGTAAAGGCACGTGATGGTGCCATTAAGGTCGCTACAAGAAAGTTTGATGTCTTCAAAATCAAACAAAGAGAGAACGAGATGCTGAGGGAGTTCGTATCCCGCTTTCAAATGGAGCGAATGGAATTACCACCAGTCTCCGATGAATGGTCAGTGCAGGCCTTCACTCAGGGCTTGAACGAACGAAGCTCGATAGCTTCAAAGCAGCTGAAGCAGAATTTGATTGAGTATCCCGCCGTAACTTTGGCGAATGTGCACAACAGGTATCAATCGAAGATCAGGGTCGAGGACAACCAAATTGGGAGCCCCTTCGGGCTCAGTGTATCCGAGCAGGCTATTTGCTAAGGAATCAAGAAATCCAGAGAGAGAGAGCCGAGGCCAAGCAAGGAAAGATAACAACCATATGTCAAAGATTGAAGAAACACTTTGAGGCGGAATATACCTCGAAATGATCGGGGGATGGATCGAGGCCAAAATTCTCGGGGACTTATGAGCAAGACTGGGTTTGACAGACATTCAAGACCAATGGAGGCACCCCGATTGACAGAATATAACTTCAACATCGATGCCTCAGACATCGTATCAACCATGGGTAAGATCGGAGATACCAGGTGGCTAAAGCCCGTGCAGTTAGATCCTTCCTAAAGGAACCCCAACTTAATGTGAGAATACCATGGTACTCATGGTCATAGGACCGAGGATTGTAGGCAGCTTCGAGAGGAGGTGGACCGACTGATCAACGAAGGGCATCTTCGAGAATTCCTCGGCAATCGAGCCAAGAACCACTTTCAAGAAAGCGAGGCGAACAGGAAGAACGAACCAGAAGAACCTCAGCACATCATTCACATGATAATTGGAGGAGTCGACGTCCCATAGGGACCCGTGTTCAAACGAACAAAAGTATCCATCTCAATGGAAAAGCAAACTCGAAGCTATATACCCGAGGTCGCTCTTACATTCATTGAAGAAGACATTGAGGCCTTGTCTCCACCACATAATGATGAACTGGTAATTTCTTTTCTTTTGAATAAAGTTCAAATTAAACATGTGCTCGTGGATCCAGGTAGCTCGGCCAATATAATCAGGTCGAAGGACTGCTTGATCAGATCATACACACCTCTTGAGTCCTCAATGGATTCAACATGGCGAGTGAGACAAGGGGGGGGGGGGGGGAATCATCCTCCTAGTCAACGTGTCCGGTACAATTCAAGATATCAAGTTTCATGTCATCGAATGTGACATGAGGTACAATGCCTTACCTGGAAGGCCGTAGATACATAGCATGAGGGCAGTGCCATCAACTCTTCATCAGATGATGAAGTTCACAACAAATAATGGTGTAAAAACGGTGTATGGAGAGCAGCATGCAGCAAAGGAGATGTTCGCGGTACACGACATGACACCAACATTGACACCTTCCACCTCAGAGAAGTCAAAAGACAAGTAGATCCCCGAGGGACATGTGATCTGTGAGCAGTTGTACGAGGATGATGAAGAAGACTTCCTCACTCCTCGAGCCTTCGTTGCTCCCGAAGAGTCGGACGCAACAAAGTCGACGGTCAAAGAGCTGGAACATGACATTTTGATCGGGCATCTTCCAGATCGAAAGGTATACTTGGGAACGGGATTAACCCCCGAACTCAGGAAAAAACTCATTCAATTTCTTATTAATAACATTGATTGCTTCGCTTGGTCCTATTTAGACATGACAGGGATCCCGCCAGAAATAGCCATTCATCGACTAAGTGTCGACCCCAGGTTCAAACCGGTGAAGCAAAAAAGGAGGCCTCCGTCCGAGGTAAAACATGCATTCATCAAAGACGAGGTAACAAAACTTTTCAAAATAGGATCCATTAAGGAGGTGAAATACCCTGAATGGTTAGCTAATGTAGTAGTAGTCCCCAAAAAAGGAAAGAAATTAAGAATGTGCGTAGATTACAAAGACTTGAATAAAGCATGCCCTAAAGACTCATTCACATTGCCCAACATCGATCGCTTGATCGATGCCACGGCCGGCCACAAGATTCGCACTTTTCTCGATGCCTACTCTAGGTATAATCAAATTCAAATGAGCCCGGAGGATCGGGAAAAGACTTCGTTCATCACGAAGTATGGTACATATTGTTATAATGTAATGCCTTCCGGGCTAAAAATGCGGGAGCCACATATCAACGCCTAGTTAATAAGATGGCCGAACATCAAATAGGCAAGTTTATGGAAGTTTACATTGATGACATGCTAGTTACGTCCCTGCGCGCAGAGGACCATTTGACTCATTTGCAGGAAATATTCGATATCCTTAAAAGCTACAACATGAAACTCAAACCCGAGAAATGCGCCTTCAGAGTAGGTTTGGGCAAATTTTTAGGCTTCATGGTGTCGAACAGAGGGATAGAGATCAACCCCGACAAAATCAAGGCCATCGAAGAAATCACAGTGGTGAACAATGTGAAGGTCGTACAGTGGCTAACCGGGAGGATATCGGCCTTAGGCCGATTCATCTCGAGGTTATCGGATCAGAGTCATCACTTCTTCTCCTTACTCAAGAAGAAAAACAACTTCGAGTGGACTCTGGAATGCCAACATGCCTTAGAAGAATTAAAGCGGTATCTCTCGATCCCACCTTTGCTCCACACCCCGAAGGAGGACGAAACGTTGTACTTATATTTGGTCGTATCCGAAGTAGAGGTAAGTGGCGTGTGTAGACACGTAATTTTTTACCTTCCCCAAAATTTCATACTTATTAGCGTTTAAATACTTTGTTTAGGCCTAATATCTCTTTTACTTTATTTTAGCACAAAAATTAAAAAAATACAAAAATAGTTTCATTTTTTCTCTATTTTAGGTATTGGTATTTTTAGAAAAATATCAGTGTAACCAATTTTTATTTTATATAATCTTGAAAATACCAAAAATAGCTTCATGTCATAATATAGTTGGTTTTCATTAATCAGGAATGGTTTCACAATTTCATAGTCTATTATTATAGTAAAAGAAATAAATATCTTTATTCTTGTAGAATTAAAGGTCTATTTTTAAGACAAATTTAGCTCATTAATCCTAAAGCCCAATAACTTTAGCCCATAAGCTAGAGACCTTTACACCCTTCTTCAACACAATACATACCAGGGATACCCATTAGACATTACATAACACCCTAACACTAAGAAAAAAAAAACTTGAGACCTTTGAACACAAAAATCAGCCGTACCCCCTCCTCCATAGTCGCCGCCGGCCGACCTCAGATCCACCTCCCGTCACCGGACATCCACCAGCCCCACTCACTCATATCCTCAGCCTTGAACCTTCACTGTCAAAAATACAGACGCTAACACCAACTTGACAGTCGCCGCCCTCTGAATACACAGTCACCACTAGGCCCGCCGGAACCACCCACCACAAAACCTCCCATCTGCCGCCTAAGCCAGCTCCAGCCTCATCAAGTAGACAACAAAGACACCCTTTACAAACAAAAAAAACCCTGACTTCTTCACTCCTCCCAGCGACCAATACCCAAAAACGACCACCCTCAAACCGCCGTCGTCGCCACCGTTGTTCCCTAAACCTACTGTCGTCGCCGTCTCTCAATAGTTCCACCCCTCCGCCAGCCGCAGAAACCGGAGACTCTCATACAAAGTCGAAAAACAAATCCATAAAAAATAAAAAGAAGAAAAAACAAAAATGCTCTGCTTTCTTCACTCCCAGTTTTGGATGTTGGTTCTAAAAATGGGTTTCAACTGAATCGATACTCGAGTTCGTTGTTCGAGGTCCGCTCAAGGTGTCGTACGAGGATCTGGTCCAAGCTCGTTCATCTGACTTGGTTTTGTAGTTAACAATATCAATTGAGGTCCAATTTTTAAACTCTTATTCATTATGTAATTTTCAAATTGTATTTGTGTTCGTGTTTAGCTGAAATAGTTGTTTGCCTTTGTGTTTGCTCTTGTTTTCTTGAAAAATAGTGTTTCTCATATTAGAGAAGTTGGTTGGCCATGTTATTTGATTATGTGTCTAGTAAAGAAATTCATTATTTGAGGACATCTTGATTTTTGTGATCTTTTGATTTGGTTAAAAGCAACAAATGAATCGTGTGGGGTTAATCGAAATTATTTGAGATTTCGGGTATTGTTGGGTTACGATATTTGGTTAAAAAGCCTACTTGGAATGTTTAACATAATTTTATGCTATTGTAGCTTAGAAAACTCTTCATGCTCTCATTTATGTTTGTTTAATTGTCCACTGTAGGCGCTTCAGGCGCGGTTAATAATGAATTATTGCGACTACGGGTACGGTTCCCGTGACGTGGTTATGATACCTAATTTCGAATTAGATTAAAGTAGGAGTATCTTTAGTTTGCTTTAAGAATAATTTGAGGTGCACCATACACAAATGAAATCCTATAATCTATGGCCCTCACATAAATACAAAAAATTAGTATGGAAAATGCCTTGAACTCTCGTAGTTTGCTCTAGGCACGTTAATTAAATAATTGTCATAGCTACGGGAACGGTTCCCGTGACGTGGTTGTGACGCTTAACTACTAAACTCCGGGGGGTACATTTATGTGACCCGACCACAATTTAAGTTTAATAAAATAAATACGTTGTGAATCGTGGGTACGATTCCCGTGACTTGATTCGCAATGTGTGACCAAATAATTAGTTGTATAACAATTAGATTATCAAGAGTGGTTTAAAAGGAATAAAATGCACATAGGTTTCAAACAATGTTTTAAAATCAGATAAATAGGCCAATAATAATAGTTGAGCGACCGTGCTAAAACCACGGAACCCGGGAATGCCTAACACCTTCTCTCGGGTTAACAGAATTCCTTATCCGGATTTCTGTGTTCGCGGACTGTAAAACAGAGTCAATTTTTCCTCGATTCGGGATTTAAACCGGTGACTTGGGACACCATAAACTATCCCAAGTGGCGACTCTGAATTTTAAATAAAATAATCTCGTTTTGATTGTCACTTAAATTGGAAAAACTCCCTTATACCCTTCCGGGGGTAGTAAAAAGGAGGTGTGACAGCGTGTTGGTTCGAGAAGAATAAGGTACACAATCCCCTGTCTATTACGTAAGTCAGACCCTAGGGGATTACCAGGTATCCGCACTTATAAAAATTAGCTCTTGCTTTAATAAGTTCATCTCGGAAACTGAAACCTTATTTTCAATTCCATATGTGTTTTAACAACATACCCTCTTCGAAACATCTTGCATAAGCCTGAATTATCGGGTCGGTTGGCCAAATGGGCCATCGAACTCGGAGGGTACGATATCGAGTATCAACCCCTAATAACTATCAAGTCCCTAATTTTGGCGAACTTCGTGGCCGACTTTACACCTGCCCTCGTGCCCGAGGTAGAGAAAGAACTCTTGCTAAAAAAGTGCACATCATCGGGGGTATGGACCCTTTTCACTGACAGTGCCTCAAACGTGAAAGGGTCCGGGCTCGACATAGTTCTGAAACCACCTACGGGGGGCATGATTATACAATCTATAAAAACTTCAAAATTGACTAACAACGAGGCTGAGTATAAGACTATGATTGCAGGTCTCGAGCTGGCCAAAGGCCTAGGAGCAGAAGTCATCGAAGCAAAATATGACTCCCTTCTGGTAGTAAACCAAGTAAATGGGAGCTTCGAGGTCCGGAAAGATAGGATGCAAAGACACTTAGACAAGCTTCAAGTCACATTGAATCGCTTCAAAGAGTGGACTCTGGTCCACATACCTCGAGAAAAAACAGTGAGGCCGACGCACTCACAAACCTGGGATCTTCCATCGAAGAAGATGACATACTCCCGGGGGATGTTGTACAACTATCCAAATCGGTGATTGAAGAAGGCCATGTCGGGATTAACTCAACAAGTCTAACGTGGGATTGGAGGAACAAGTACATCAACTATTTGAGAAATGGGAAGCTTCCCACGGACCCAAAAGAATCGAGGGCCCTTCGGGCTAAAGCAGCCCGATTTTCACTCGACGAGAATGGAACACTATATAGAAGGACCTTCGACGGGCCTCTAGCGGTATGCTTAGGATCGGGGGACACCGACTACGTGCTTCGAGAAATCCATGAAGGCACTTGTGGAAACCATTCCGGTGTCGATTCTCTAGTTCGAAAGGTAATTTAGAGCAGGTTACTATTGGGATAGCATGTAAAAGGACATCAAGGAATTCGTTCGAAGATGTGACAAATGCCAAAGATTTGCACCAATGATTTACCAATCCGGCGAACAACTACACTCAGTCTTATCCCCATGGCCGTTCATGAAATGGGGGATGGGCATCGTCGGCTCCTTACCAACGGCGCTAGGTAAAGCTAGATTTATTCTATTTATGACTGACTACTTCTCGAAATGGTTGGAAGCACAGGCCTTCGAGAAGATAAGAGAAAAAGAAGTCATTGACTTCATTTGGGACCACATCTTATGTCGATTCGGGATCTCCTCTGAGATTACATGTGATAATGGGAAGCAGTTCATTAGCAACAAGGTGACGAAACTCGAAGACCATAAAATCAAAAGGATCCTATCGATGCCTTACCACCCAAGTGAAAATGGTCAAGCCTAGTCCACGAACAAGACCACCATTCAAAACATGAAAAAGAGGCTAGAAAATGCGAACATAAAATGGAGAGAAGTGTTGCCCGAAGTACTATGGGCATATCGAACAACTTCGAAGTCAAGCACAAGAGAGACCCTGTTCTCTTTGGTATACGGGTCCGAGGCTTTGATATTGGTCGAGGTCGGGGAATCGAGCGCCAGATTTCAACATGTCACTGAGGACTCGAACAACGAAGCCATGACTACTGCCCTCGAGCAACTAGATGAAAAGCGAGAGGCTGCACTAGTCTGAATGGTCGCCCAAAAACAAAGGATCGAAAGATACTATAACAGAAGAACAAACCTCCGATACTTCGGATTCGAGGACTTAGTCCTAAGGAAAGTCACTCTCAACACTCGAAACCCAAATGAGGGGAAGCTTGACCCTAGCTGGGAAGGACCGTACCGCATCCTCAGAGTAGTAGGCAAAGTGTCCTACAAACTTGTCACCATGGAAGGCGTGCAACTACCAAGCAATTGGAACATATCGATGTTCAAAGGCTATTACTGCTAAGGTATAACCTTCTCCCTTTTCATTTATGTTTCATACTAACTTATTGCAGGTGTTCGATTGAGAGGAGTCGAAGCACCCTTCAGCTCGAAGACCTTGGGTTTTAAAGCATGTGTTGCACTTTTTTCCCTTAGATCGGGTTTTATCCCAAATGGGTTTTACCGGAGAGGTTTTTAACGAGGCAACATATATATGCTACCTAAGGAAAACTCAACAAGTATTCAAGGCTTCTTTTCAATCAACCTCGAATACATGAGGGCATCACCCTCGGAGGTTACTTTTTCGAAGAAATCAAGTTATGTCTAAGAATGACTCGATAGGAGAATGTTGTATTGGGCCAAACGGTCAAATGAACTGTGTCCATGTAGAATGATCGATCCCCCGAGGGCCAAAACATGTACACATGTATCAAGTAATCGAAGAAGCATTTTTTGCCTCAAATAAGTCTATTATTTTCTCATCCAACGGCTCGAGGGCTAAACACGCCCGAACACTCGGGGACTGTCATCGACAATCAGCTTATCGAGTCACCAAAGACTCGAACTCGTAAGACCTCAATGAGGCAACACCGAGCTCATAAGACCTCAATAAGGCAACATCGAACATATAAGACCTCGATGAGGCAATATCAAGTTTATAAGACCTCAACGAGGTATACTTAAACTTATAATACCTTAAAAAAGGCATAACCCTGATATTAAGACCAAGGCTATATATTCGAACTTGTAAGACCCCTAAAAAGGAATACCCTCGATATTAAGGCCGAGGTCATTTCACCCGGGGACTAAAGGTTATGGCCTAATATAAAGACTACGGTCATATGTAAAGGCTACAGTCAAATTAACGCGGCTCGGAGACGTCCGACTTCCGCCATAAAATCTAAAAGCCTTCAAACACTTCGAAAAAATCGGTTAATCAGGCTACCCTCGGCATAAGAAAAGGAGCTTCGATAAAATCAGCTCCGAACAATGAAAAGGCTTCGAAAAAATCAGCCTTCAATGAAAAGGCTTCGAAAAATTAGCCTTCGAGTGAACCTCACGAGGTACTCAATTACCATCGCATATCGACTTATAATCGAGGTTCTTATTCGAGTTGTTGAAGAGTCGGACGAACACAAAACATGCCAAAGCATAACCAAAACTTTAAAAGTCTTTAGCCAGAATGGAGGAATACTATAGCCATATTAGAGGTCGAATCGACCCAATCTAAAAAGAGCCTAAGGTCCAACTTAAAGAGCCTAAGGGCCGATCTAAAGAGCCTAAGGGCCAAATTGGAAAAAGCCTAAGGGCCAATGTTTTAAAACCTCGGAGTCGATATCTTAAGAACTTAAAGGTCAGTGCACACTGTGTTCAAGGCCTTATCCGAGCTTAGGATCGAAGGTCCCGAGTTAAAGCTTAAGGTAGAGAGTTAGACCCTAAGTGTTCAACTATTATCAATTGTTCATCAAACACAAAACCTAAGGGTTTCATTTTAAGTCCTACATTTCGGACCGATTATCGATAAGCGTCAAAATTCAAGACAAAAGCAATACAGAAATTGACTAAGGAATAAAGACAAAGCAAAATATCCTTATATGATAAGAGTTCACAAAACATACAGAGCTCGTACACGAAAAAGAAAGAAAATAAAAAGCCTAATCTACCGTCGGGGTCCCTTGACTGGATGAAGCTCCCCCAGGAATTGTGCCTTCAACGGCTTGGCCCTCAGCCCCCAGGTCATCAACGGCCTCTTCCCCATCGGGGACTTCGTCTTCATCTTCGTCATCTTCCGAGACACTGGCCGAATCACCATCAGAAATAAGCAGAGCTGCTGATTCTTCTTCTAGGGCCCTCACTCTTTCGATCTCAGCAGAAAGATCGAAGCCCCCTGCATGTGCTTCCTCAAGAGCCTGTCTTCGAGATCCCAATCGAGCATGGTCGAGGGCTCGAGATAGTTTGAGCTTGGCCTCAGCAGATGCTTTCTTAACCCGCGAGTTTGCAGCGGCAGCATCCTCCCGATACGAGGATATAAGCTCATCAACCTCGGACTTAGATGATTCAACATGGAGATCCTTATACTTGTTTCCTTCTACCCTTGAATCTTGGAGTTGATGCTCAGCCGAGGTCATCTTCTCTCGAAGAGTATCTCTCTCGGAGGCTACCTCATCCATGTGCCGCTTGAGCCCGAGGATCTCAATATCCCTGACTCTAAGGCATTAAACACTAAATTGAACAAGCACAAAAATAAGCATACGAAGACTGTATTACCTGCTCATCAAGATCGGTCTGTTCTCCAGATATCGTCTCCAGGCGAGCTCGAAAGTCATGCAGTTCCCCCTCCTTTTTGACGAAGAGATATTTGAGCTCATCTGACTCCGATGAGAGCCTCCTACACTCTTCCTCACAGTAACTCAACTTGCGACTTGGAAAATGCCTGATTGTAAAGCATTATGGCCTAAAAACACAAAGGAAAGAAATCAGAAAATTGAGGATCAAAACTCAAGGCATAGTTGTCAAAAGATTACCTGTTTGCATAGCTTCTCGGCTTCTTCTAAAATGAGCGAGGCGTTAAGGTCAGGGATTTCTTCTAACCCGGTAAGGTATCCTTCGACCACATCATTCTCCCCGAGGATGTCCCCGCGTCGGGAGTCCCCATATTGTGGGCATCCCGTATTTCCGTAGGAGAGAATGTCGGACCCGGAGGAGAATCATCTACATTAATAACTTCGATTGGATCAATCGGGGCCTTCTCTTGCCTTCAGATAGATTCAGAACTGGGATCCCTGAGTTCATCTACCGAATGCCCCTCGGCTCGGGGCACATTTTGGTCGTTGGTCGGCTCAGGGACTTTGTTTGACCCACCCTCGAGAATCCCTTCAGCTCGAGGTGGGGCAGCATCGACAACTTCTTGTTCAGAAGCCTTCGACTCAGCAGGTTTCGAAGTAATCGCGCTTCCTCTTCCCCTAAGTACTAGCGGGCAATCATCATTCTCTTCGTCCCCAATATGAAGACTCTCTGCCACTTCTGAAGTTAAGGCCGCTGAATCGACCTTGGGCTTTTGGACTTTGGCCTAATTTGGCTTCGAAGACTCGGCTGGTGACCTTTTTCTCTTCTTCTCCTTAGCAGGTTTAGGGGTATTTTCTTCCCCGGGATGAGGATCCCTCATCAAAATGGCCTCTCCAAGGCCTGCACAAGCACAAAATATAAACACAAAGGGTGAGAGTACTTCCAAGGGATATTTTATTTAAGGAGTTCAAGTGTGACAGAGATAAAACCTCACCATGGTTTTTAGCCTCCCATCGGGTCTTAGCCAGGTCGCGCCACACGCGTTTAACATATGGGCATGTCGAATCGAGCTGATAGACCCAACCCGGGAGATCCTTGACCACTTCGGGATACCACTCGACAGCTGTATCATCGAAGGGATTTAGTTCATAGGGAAGATAGTTCAAAAGGAAGAAAAAATATTAATTAACGAAACATGTTCACTTACGATTCATATTCCATTCCTCGGGGAATAGCATCTTTTCAGCAGGGATCAGGTCCGAAGTCCTAACTCGTACAAACCGGCTCATCTACCCTTTGTTCTTGTCCTCGTCGATGCTGGCAAAGAGGACCTTCGAAGCTCGACGTTGTAGCTTAATTAGGACGCCTCGATAAAGTTGGGGGCTATACATTCTAATCAGATGGTCGAGGGTAAAAGGCATCCCCTCGACCATGTTTGAAAAATACCTAATCAGGTAAACGATGCGCCAGAATGATGGATAGATTTGACCAAGTGTCACCCGGTATTGTCTGTAGAAATAGAGGATCACAAGGTCTATCGGTGACGAAGATGGTTCTACCGGACATAGGGTAAAAGGATATGTGTACACACTGAGGAAATCGGCTTTATATGTTGTTATGTTTTCCTCATAAGAGGGAATCTCCCCTTGTACCCCCCCCCTCCCAGTGGCAATCAGCCTTCACTTTCTCAGTTTCAGTTATTAGGCTAATGTATGGGGACATGGGTTCACATCGCCCCGGGTTCGAAGAAGGTTTGTCGACCTTGAAATCGGAGGACGTTTCACAAGGTCCGAGGATACAATCCTCAATACGAGGAGGCACTACTGCTTTGCAATTAGACGAGCGCGATGATGAAGAGGCTTTCTTATCTCGGGGAACGATTTTAGAGGTCTTTGCCATTTTTGCTATGAAATTTAAGAAGAAAAGTAGGATATTGGTTGAGAGATGAACACAAGAAAGAAGAAAAGTTGTTGGAGATCTGAAGATGTGGTGAAAAGTAAAGGTTTAAGGAGTGAAGGATTGGGGTATTTATAGGGGGTCAGTTATGCGTGTTGGAGAAGATAAAAGGACGGCCAACCACCGAAATCGATTCAAAACTTTTCGAGAACCGTGCAAGCGAGGCTTTTGAACACCCTTTTGTCGCATCAATCGCTCACATGACGTAACTGACGTTATGATGCAGACATCAAAGAGTCAGAGAATTCAAATCGTTTCATATTATTTTATTCCAAGAAACGCCTGGACTACCTGTATATGGTCGATACCGGGGCTCCCGATATCGAGGCACCTATGACATGCCAAGCCCGATCTCGAGAGGCTCGAAGTGGAGTCTGAGGCTCGACTCCGAAATGCATCCCCCCGAGAGAGTATATCGAAGGCTCATCATAACATACCTCGAGGTAGTATAAAATCGATGACCGTTATGGAAAGACGGAAAATTTCCGAGGACACGTGGTTAGAAATGACAAGGTCTGCAAGAAATAGTACAAGTCCGTACTGAGACGTTATACAACTGTCCCAATAATATTTCTTTGTCATAATTAGGCATGTACTATGTTGGAATTTTGTAACACACATGAATATTCACTGCAATAGAACATTCTCTGCTTTTCTCACTTAACGTGCTCAAATTTTCCCTACATGCCTATTGCTCTCCATTTATTGTTCTTCGTTTAATATTCATTGTTAATTGCCAAAGGCTACCCTCGAGGTCTCTGATATTACTGAGCTCGACGTCCCCGACTTCGTAACAACTTTGGTTTGCATATCTCACTTTCCTTACTTACACTTACTACTTCTTGATTATTAACTAGTATTAGAATAAATCACATATTCTTAGAACCACAAATCAAATATAATTGTTAATACCATTTTTTTAAGGTAAACACTCATTTGACAAGAAACATTACAGAAATATTTGAACTTAGAACTTCGTCGTTAATCCGTTGCTAGATTGTTTGCCGTTAAATTTTATACCCCTTGTGTATGTGCTTTGCATGGGCATGTCATCGTCAATAAGGAAAAATTGTAGTATACAAGAAGAATAAATTGTTGTAAAGTCGGCGACTTGAGACAAAAACTTCTATTATTAAAAATTTGTATGATATTGTTTCGTATCTCTTTAATTATAGTACTTTTGAATCGTGACATTAGATGACATATTTATTTAGACTTATATTTTCAGCACACTTCCTACCAAAATAGTCTATATATTTAGTATAAGATTATACTAATTTAATATCTAAGAAAATAACAAATGACTTTTTGTTGGGTCAATTTTGGAATCTTTTAGTGAATCGAAAAAGTTCAATCAACATTTCTAAGGACCTTATCGTTTTTACCTTTAATATTATTAATTAATTTGTGCGTTGAATTTATAATATGCATTATGTAAAAAAAAAATATAAATTAATTAGAATGGTTTTATTTCTAAAACTTCTGTAAACAAATTGTATTAAATTTAATCACTGGCAACTTTAAAGTAATAACTCCTATTATAAATTATTTGTATGATATTGTCTCGTATCTTTTTAATTAAAGATACTTTTGAATCGTGAAACTAAATGGTTGATTTATTTAGACTTCTATTTTCAGCATATTCTTACCAAAAAGCCTTTATATTTTTGTATAAGATTACTGTCACGACCCCTAGTCCTAATTTCTAAGATTAGATAAGCCTAATAATCATGCGTGCGAAATAATTATATTACAACTTAAAATCTCAAAACGTCACCAATTTCATAAATAAAATTTGTAACTCAATACGTACAACTCTAAAAACCTAGTGAAATATAAGTCACATGCTCTAAGCAACAATGCTGAATAATTCTATACATCACTGTCTATAATAGTGTAATGAAATAAGTAGAGCCGTCAAAATGGGCTTGGCGTGTGAGGCCAGCCCAACCCAGCCCTTACTCGGGTAGGGTTGAACTAGGATTTTTTGAGCTCATTTAAAACTAAGGCTTATAAACCCGACCCAAGTCAGCCCATTGGTCCTTGAGGCTTGACCGAGGTTGGGCTCGGGCGCCCGTGGGCCAAACATTAATTAAATTTAAATTAATTAACTATTAAATATTTAAAAAAAAAAGTAAAACCTAAAAAAACTATTACCTATAATCTCCATTTCCCAACCATATATTGCTCATTTACCCTTTCATATCAACTAAAATTTAGATTTTTGACATGTATGTAATATGATAAAATTAGTTTCCTTTTTGGCACGAGCGAGGGCCTTCTCTGTGCATTCATGTGCAGTTAGGGGAGGTGCAGGACTAATTTATTTTCAAAGCTTAATTAATAACGAACTCAAAAAGTTTTAGGTGAATATTTTTTTTCAAAAGATAATATTACTTTAAGCGGACAATAATCAGTTTGGGTTACTTTAATATATTATTAATATTTAAACTGCTTTTCAACATAAAAAAGATCAATTTTAAATACACATAAAAAAATTGACTACTGGCAAATTTCATGAATTTTAAAATTTCTATGAAATATAATGATGAAATGAGCAAATGATGTTAATTCTAATTAAAAAACCTCAGCATATAAAATTATTGAAGCAATCTCTGAATCTGAGAAAAATGAAAGAAACGTATTACGAAAATATTATGTAACTTTCAAAAAGAAGAACTAGAGACATAGAGAATTTGCATTTAAATTACGAGATTCCTCGTTAAATATTAAGCTTTTTGTACGCTCTAAGCAAACAAAAGTTGTTTATATGATTAATCGACTACGACACGAAAAAAATATTTAAGGATTTAAAGAAATTCTTTTTTCTAAAAAAAGTTGAAGGGTCAGCCCGTCCTAGCCCGCGACCCTTTTAGGGATGGGTTTGGCCGGCTTTTCTAAGGCCCGTTCATATGACGGGCCAGCCCGTCCTAGCCCACCAAATTTTAAAGCTCACGAGGCTTGGGCTGGGCTGACCCGTTTTGACAGCTCTAGAAATAGGGAGAAATTCAAAAATAGCCAGATTTACAAGTGGTCATTCAGAAATAGCCACAGTTTCAAAAGTAATCGAATTTTAACCATTTTTCATATAAAGATAAATCTGAACAAAAACTCTATTCAAAATCCGAAAAATACTCCAGCATAATATACTGAAGTTCCAGCAAAGTATACTGGTCCAACATAATATGCTGGAAGTTCATACACATGTGCTCGAATCTCCAGTGTATTATGCTAGAATTTTCTGCGTGTTGGAGTTGCAAGTGCACCGAACTCCAGTATATTATGCTGGACCGGTCTCTATTACAGCAAAATAATAGCTATTTTTCAATGACTTGACAAACGCTAACTGTTTTTGAATGACAAGTCCGAAAACTGGCTAGCCCATGCTAATTTTACCTAAAAATAAGGAAGAACATGATAGAAGGAGACTCCAAAGCCTGCCGAAGCGGGCAGGTGTACCTTGAAGTCTCTAAAGCAACCTCCGCTCACTAATGTGGAAAATCTGAATTTTCACAAAAGGATATGCAGAAGCATAATATAAGTACATCACAATACTCAACAAGTGTTAAAGCCTAATAAATAAGTAGAGTTTCAAATGATACACATAATATAACTTTTATATTTTTGTGAGAATTCCTTCATCTTTTCGGCTCATAACTATTCATTCATTCACGTGTGTTATCAAATTCATACTCAAAATCTGCTCTCTCGATGTATGTAACTTTCTTTTTATTTTAAAATATCTAAAAAATATTTAACGTCGTTCAATTTAATCAACGACTTTTCACAAGTTTAATTCAAATAAATTAATTAATTTATGATGTGGTGTTTTGTCTCTCAAACTAAGCTTTTTAATTTTACAACAAATTACATTTTTGTATAAGTCATTTCAATTATTAAATTTTGTGTCTAGTCAATTGGTTTCGCCTAAAGGCTAAATCGTTAATTTAATTACATGATGTGGGGCGAGCTTGTTCAATTTATTTACAAGATCTTTTCACGCATAACCTTTATAATGTTGTTTACTAAAAAAAAAATACTTAATTCTTTCACGAACTTCAATTGTTTTCCAAAAAAACAAAAAGTTATGAGATAGTTTTTCAAATAGAAGTGATTCTTCCAGTCATAAATTTAAAGAATCGAGAATTATCGTTTAATCTTTTACGCAATTTTTTTTCCAGAAAATATTTTCATGAGCTTGTCAGGAAGGAAATACTTTGACTAAATTTTGTAATACTCCCCCTGTCTTAATTTACATGTCTTTCTTTTCTTTTTAATTTTATTCAAAATTATTGTCATACTGCCTTATTTAAAAATATTTAAGAATTTTAATTGTTGCCACTCCAAAAAATTAGAAGAATTAACACTCTAGGACATTATAGAGGCTTGTATATGAAACTAGTAATAACAAGAAAAATAAACATTTTTGTTCCTAGAAAAGTTAACTTTAAAGTAGGTGAAAAATGAAAAGTGAAAATTTTAACCAGCCAAAGACACAAATAATATATACATTTAATATTTACAACTAAATCCAATAGTGAGATATTAAAAATATTTATCTGTATTTAATATATGATCAAACCAAATAATTTAATCACGAGAATTATAAATTAAAATAAAAGTCTATATCACCAACATAAATATAATTAAATCATACACGTACAAGATACCTATACTCAGTGATATATATTTTATTTATTTCTTGTTTTTACAAACACAAAAAAGAGGATAATTTTTATGGTACAAACCGTCAATCAACAAAAATAATAATTATTATTTTCCTTTCCTCTTATTAATTTAAAATTTCCTAATATGGGAAATTAAAAAATACTTTTCGAAAAATATTTTCTTCTTACCAAACGCAGCCTATATGTTAGAGATTTTTAAATTAATAAGAGGAAAGGGAAATGATAATTTATTTGTACCATAAAAATTATCCTCACTTTGTGTTTGTAAAAAACAATAAATAAATAAAATATATTGAGTATAGGCATCTTGTACGTATATGATTTAATTATATTTATGTTGGTGATATAAATTTTTATTTTAATTTATAATTCTCGTGATTAAATTACTTGGATTGATTAAATATTAAATACAGACAAATATTTAGAATATCTCATTATTGGATTTAGTTGTAAATATTAAATGTATATATCATTTCCGGAAAAGTACGCTCCCCACACTCCCCCCTCTCTCTATTTAGAAGTACTGACATTCTCTCTCTCTCTCTCTATAGTAGTTATTCAGTTGCTTGTGCTGCACTCTGTTGTAAACGTAACTGAATTTTCCGACGCGTTAACGCTGCCGTGACAAATGGCGGTTCCTCCTCCGACTCCTCCGACGGTGTCTCTGTACGTCGGCGACCTTCACCACGACGTCACCGATGGCCAACTCTTCGACGCATTTTCGGAGTTCGAAAGCTTGGCTTCCGTTCGCGTCTGCCGTGACTTAACGACCGGCCGTTCCCTCTGTTACGGCTACGTTAACTTCATTTCTCCTCATGACGGTACAATTTATACTATTTCTTCTTATTCCTTTTTCCTTTTTCATTTTGGCTTAACATGCATGTGTTTTATTGTAGTGTTACTTCATCTTTCCGGTTTTCTTCATGTGAATTAATTAGTGCCAAATTGATAAGTTGATTTTTATTTGCTTCGCGAGTTCTTATTAGAATTTCATGTTTGAATTCGTATATGACTGATCAAAGTACTACAGAGTATATTTTATGAATTTGTACAAGAAAATAAATGTTGTTGGTCAGCTAATTCTTCGTGTTATTTTTTAAATTTTATTTTGCGTGTTTCTATCTTGGACAGTATGTATCCTGTATGTGTGTAACTGAATTTTCTTGATATATGAAATATTAAGAACAATAAGGGGATTGGATTTTCACTCATATATAAGGAAAGTTAGTTTTCTTAGCTTAGGGTCTATCGGAAACAGTTTCTCCGCCCTTACAATGTAGGGGTAAGACTGCGTACATCCTACCCTTCCCAGACCTCACTTCTGGGATTACACTGTGTTGTTGTTGTTGTATGTAAGAAAAGGTTGATATCTTTGTCCTTTGATAGCTAAAGTATGAGCTAACCTTTTTTAAATTGTACAAGTTGTATTATTGGGTTTTTTTATTGCTTGAGAAGGATGTGGTTTTTTCTGCTGTATGACTGGAACAGATCAGCTCATGTATGCTATTTCTTCAAATATGCACCTACTACTATATGATAGTTCTATCTTGCGTTTGAGGGAATTCAGATATTTAGTAATTGAAAGTCTTGGAGGATTTTATGATGTTGATTAGTAATGGATTGATTTTCTCTCTTTGTGACTCGTCTGACGCTCGATGAAATTAGTTGTTACTATGAATTAGTTGGTGATGTCTTAAGGGAAAATTAATTGTAATTTGAGATTTTTGTCAAAATTGATCAATTTGTTTGTTTTTTGAGGTGTGAGTCGTCTGGCTAGTTCTTTCAGTGAAGTCCATCAGTGACTAGTTTGGTCTTTTGATGGACTGCTATGGCAGTCAGCCCGATGTTATGTGGACTACTGGTGATTCACTGGTGGAGGTTATCTGAATAATTTGTCTTAGCTTATTTATCCTAGTTTGATTGATTTGTCGTCTAATTGCTATTTTATGAAGTATTGACGACCAACGTTAACAGATTACTCATTTTGTCTAATTAGCTGTTGTTTATTTTCATTTTGTCATTTAATGTTGTGTCCATTCATGAAACACTGTCCATATCATCTGATCTATGATGTTGATAGTGCAAGAATGAGCTAACCTTTTTTAAAATTGTACAAGTTGTATTTTCGGTTTTTTTATTCCTTGAGAAGGCTGTGGTTGTTTCTGTTCTTTGAGTTTGAGATGAAAAGAACAGCTCATGAAGATTTTATGCGGTTAGCATTTATTAATTAGCTTCATGTTTTGGACCAACGATTCAAGGGGCAATGATTGCAATTGCAGAGTTTGTCTAATTCTTTTGTTGCTTATGAGTTGTCATCGTGTATTTCTGATTATTTTTCCTGGGAATTCTGTGTGAGTTGATTTTTCACTTGGAAAGCTTCTAACATTTCATAAAATGTAAGCAGCTGTGCATGCTATTGAGGTCAAAAATCATTCCACTCTCAATGGAAAAGTTATAAGGGTTAGTTGGGCTCGTCGTGATACTGATGTGAGAAGAAGTGGAACTGGAAATGTGTTCATCAAGGTACATTTGAAGGACTGGATAGGAGTCACTTATTTTGAGATCTTAACAGTTTCTCTTTTTGTCCTAATCGCTTTGATCCGCATGTGTAAATGATTCTGGGATTTTTCTGTAGAATCTAAGTGATACAATTGATAGTGCAATGCTCCAAGAAATGTTCCAGAAGTTTGGAAATATCTCTTCCTGTAAAGTTGTCGTTTCTGAGGATGGAAGGAGTAAAGGATATGGCTTTGTCCAGTTTGAGACTGAGGACAGTGCAAACACTGCTATTGAGAAGCTTAATGGATCTGTGGTTGGAGGAAAGCAGATGTATGTGCAATTATCTCCCTGTTCTAATACGATCACAATTTGACGGATTATATAGAAACAATTGTTTTTCTTGCATGTTTTTTATCTTATTTTGTCCAATTCACGATAGTTTTACATGTATCTATGGTAGGTATGTAGGTAAGTTCGTCAAAAAGAGTGACCGGATTCTGCCCAACCCTGATGAGAAGTATACAAATTTGTTTATCAAGAACTTGGATCTTGGCATCTCAGAAGAGCATCTTAGAGAGAAGTGCTCTGAGTTTGGGAAAGTTAGTAGCTTGGCCATTGCAAAAGATGAGAATGGAGGTTCAAAAGGTTTTGGTCATGTGAACTTTGAGAATCCAGATGATGCTAAGAGAGCAGTGGAAGCTATGAATGGATCAAAACTTGGTAAGTATGACTTTGTCATGCCGTTGTATTCTCAAATGTAACTAACAGCCGCAATGTTCAAAAGTTTGTATATGACCTGCGTGCATTTGGCAGGCTGCAAGATCTTGTATGTAGCCAGAGCACAAAAGAAAACACAACGCGAACAGATATTGAGGCATTTGCTTGAGGAGAGAAGGAAGGCGCAAATTATTAAGCACCAGGTATATTTCCTTATTCAAAAGTTATAGTATGTTACTGTATTTAATTACCCACTTTCTGATCACAACTGATGGTGTCATAGGGTTCAAATGTGTATGTCAAAAATATTGGTGGCGATGTCACAGATAATGAGTTGCGTGAATTGTTTAGTCAATGTGGCAACATCACTTCTGCAAAACTTATGCTAGATGAGAAAGGAGTCAGCAAGGGCTTTGGATTTGTATGTTTTTCCACACCAGAGGAGGCCAATAAAGCGGTGAATGGTTTTCATGGTAAGTAATTTATCTTTTTAGACGGTGAAGATCGCGGTGAATACGAAGGGAGTGAATGTTGTTTCACGTGATCTAGCACATAGAATAAATTTTGGTGCTATCTAACCACCTTTCACTTCTCTCCTATGACGCTTTTGATCACAGATATCCCAGCTTAAATAAGTCTGTAAACAATTTACACTGTTTTCTAACTTTATAAAAAAGGTAAATAACGAAGAAGCATTGCAGCGTGAACAAGTCCCTGAATGAATTTTCCAATATGGATATACTCATGAAATTCAGGGTTGAAGGATTAGAACACTCTGGGATTTCAATGCAGAAATTTATTGTACAATGCAGAAATGCAAGTTTCTGTCGAATGCCTCAAGACTTAGCCGTAGATTTCATAATGACTATCTGGGTATCTAGTCGGTCAAGAAATCTAAATTCTAATGATTCTCCATTGGTTGCTTATTCTAGTTGAATTGAGGTTCACTGCCCCACATATGGTGAGTTATGGTGTTTGCTGCACTTGTCAATAGGCAAGTGTTAAATTTCTAGTCTAGTTTTTCTTTTTCCTTTTTTCTTTTATAGGTCCTTTTTCCCTCTTTCCTCTTCATGCACACTGTGGATTTTTGGTATCTGCTTTCTTTTTAATGCCTCTGCACTAAAGGTTTAACCTTTGACTAAGCTCGTGGAGGATACCGTCAGAGGCCATCATGGCAGTCTTCACTCTCTGTTCTTTTAATTATTAAACTTAAATCCTGGAGAAAACTAATACTATTCCAGAATTGCAAACAATAAACGTAAAATTTAAAGATAAATCACTGCTTGCCTAGATTATTTGGTCAAGTACATAGTGATACACAACAAGATGCTTTTATGTCCTGCCATGCTTGCATCAGCAACATTGTCTCTCATGAACTGCTGCAAAATTCCTTACTGCTATAGCGTGCTATTTTATGTGACTCAATATTAAGGTATTTCTTGAATGAAAACTAACACGTGCCTTTCCCTTTTATTTTCCCTGTAGTTTTCTCTCATATTATTCATCTGCTCATCAGTTTGACGGCTTATACTCCTGTAATGTTAAAATTTATTTATCATAGTAATTAAGTTGACGGCTTCATCTTTTTTAGTGCGACTACTTGCTCCTGTTGAATCTGTACAAGATGAGAAGATAATGTTGTAGAAGTCTGGCCTTACTATTCTCTGTACTGAAAGTTAGAAGATTGTCTCTGAAGGTCCTGTTAAGTATATTGATGTTGTAGACATTTCACAGGATTTATGTTTGGCCAAAAGCCATTGTATGTGGCTATTGCTCAAAGGAAAGAGGAAAGGCAAGCTCAATTGCAGCTTAAGCATGCACAAGGAATTGCAGGACTCACCGGATCTTCAGCTTTTTTTCCTGGTGGATATCCCCCTCTTTACTACCAAACCCTTCATGATCTACAAGTGCCTGCACGACCCAGGCTGCTGTATCAGCCTCTGAGTATGAGGCGCGGTTGGATGGTTAATAGATTCACAAACTCCATTATACCAGCTCGTCAAATTTCCTTGGTTAGTAAACTGCAAATAGTCATAATACTTTGGCAACCCTATCATTTTGCTCAAAAGTCATTGATAAAGTGCTAAACTGGATAAACAGAATCTTGAACTTTTCAGCAGTAGTATGGAGGTACTAAAATGCATGGAAATATTTCAGGTTTAAACCTATGATGAAGTTTCTTACAACTTTCATCTCGTTTTTCAGATTCCAAATGCTTCACAATATAGGCAGAGTAGGGAAAAGAAGAATGGACATATGCCAGTTCCATATGTGCGTCGTTTGCAGCAACCGGCTCAATCAGTGGCGTCATTAAAACAATCAAGCAATCCCCAGGTGGTTAAATTTCTTTGTTATCCTTTTCCATAAATTTGAATCTTGATTGACTGAGTTTCTATTTGTTGATTGATCTGCGCAACAGAGTTGTTCAAAACTTCCAATTTAGAATGCTTAAATTGAAGAAGGTTTTCACTTTTCCGAGACTCCTCTCTTGAAATGTGTGACTTGCCTTTACCTCAATGGAAAAGGATAGTTTCTTCAAATGCCTATTTTTGATAGCTATTAATCCTTTTGCTAGGATGAGGATAAACATTTCGTTATATTTGACTATCAATTTTGTGAACTTATGTTTTCTTTTCTAGTGTTCTTCATATAATCTTTTTTATCTGAATCTTATAAGTATTTATTCATGTATTTGAGAAACTAGGCCTTCCCTTAACTAGTGTTTAAGTCCGTGATTTATAGCTGGAAATTGTTTCATCGATTTGAAGTGTTGTTGCGACTGTAACCACAAGTATTGGAGTATCATAAGTCACTAATCCCATATTTGCTTTATCTTTAACCCTAGCAATATTTTGGTTTTCTTAGCTTGTAAGATATAAAATAGCTAATCTCACCTGCAAATTACTTAGTACTATGCATTGATTAACCTGAGGTTGCTTAATGAATGTGCATGGTGGTTAGTGCAATTTCTCATTTCTCTCCTCTATTCATCTGGATGAGTAAAGATGGCTGAGAACATACAACAGATGTTCCTTCATTTCCCTCAAGTTTATGATTATAAGATCCTATCATGGAGAAGAAATTGAAAATTGTTGTCAACTATAACTAAGAGCTTCTTTGTTCATTTACTAATTTGTGTACATTGATGAGCTTCAAGTTCCTATTTTGGCGCATGCACTCACCTAGGTGAGAACCATTCCTAGAAAATGCAAATTGTTCTTTTGAATGATGGATCATAGTAGCATCCACATTTTGGTAATCCCATAATTTATGAATGCTTTGCAGCAAGCTTGGCAGGTCAAATATACACCAAACAGTCGTTCACCTGATATGTACAAAGGATTTGTTGTATCCTCTGCTGGCACCAGTACAGTAGGATCTTGCTCTGGGGGTTCAGAAAACCTGAGTACCACGATGGCAGCTGCTCCTCCTAAGCAGCAGAAACAGATACTTGGAGACTACCTTTATCCTCTAGTTAGTCAACACAAGGTGAACTTATTTCTTGCTTTCTCTTCTAATAATACCTATCTTTATGTACTAGTGCAAAATAAATTTTCTGTTGCAGTTGTTTTGGTCGTATAGAACCCTTCTTGCTTCTGTTAATAGACAGTGATCATGCTATGGTTCCAGTCACCAGAGAATTAACAAAACTAATTTGTTAATGAAACCTATGTGCTTTTTGTAGCCCAATCTTGCGGCAAAGGTCACAGGAATGCTCTTGGAAATGGACAACTCAGAGCTTTTATCGTTGTTGAAGTCACCAGCATCTCTGGCAGCTATGGTGGAAGAAGCTGTTAAGGTGGTCGAGCTCTCTAAGACTGAAGTGTCAAATCAAGATTCAATTCTTCCAAATTATCTCCCTGCAGATGTTGCACTCAATTTAGCAAGGTTTCTGCGATAATTTTGTCTTCAGCAAAGATAAGAGGTTTCCATCAAGGCTGTATCACTAGGAAATAGAGCTAACAAAAGTGTTCTCAAAGTATCAAGCAGACCGTCCTTTACCTTCAACAGAGGAACTCTTTTTCAGTTTTAACATGATGTCACGTTTCATTCTAATACAAACTTATGGTAGGCTGTACAATCATATTGTGCTTCTGCATTTGTGTACATGAAAAATTGCCCGTCTGGCAAGTTACTCTGGAAGTCCAGCCAACAGTATATAGCTTGGAAATTGTTCTGAGCCTGATTAATGTAGTAGCTACTTGTTATCTTACTTTTGTGGCTGTTAATACTTCTCTTGGCATTCTACACTATACGACATGAAGAAACAAAATCTTTGTGAGTGATAGTACAGCTTTACGGCCTTCACTGAACAGGGATACTGTGCTTTTGATATAGCATTTGGTTCACAATGTTCTTGGACCATTTCGCTATACTCGAAATCTGACTTCAGTGACTAAATTTGTATGGGTTTGACAACAGAAGTCCAGGAAACCACTGCTTAGGAAGTGACAGAAGTAGTGTATCTAGTTTTCCTTGGTTGGTGCGGATATGCGGAATCTGGATGCTATTCCTGTTTGTCGTAAATGCTGCAATCATGAATGGACGTTAAGGTTCTAATTTCTTTACTTGTTATAGGTGTATTCAGATAATAATTGAGAGACATGATTGGTTCTGAGAACAGAGTATTTTCCCACATATTTGTGAATTTATCAGCTATATTGAAGTCGAAATTACAATATTCTGGTTTAGATGCCACTTAAAATCAAAAACCCTCTTTTATATCAGACGCATGGATGATTATGAATCAACAATTCCCTTCAATTCTCCAATGCCTTCTCAAACTTGATTGCTCCTCTTTGAACTACCTAACATTCACCTTCAACCTCCAGATAGCAGTTGCCCTACCACTGCTGGTTTTGTTAGAAGCAACGCATGATCGGAATCAGCGTGTAACTCATAATACTTGGAATCAACTTGTGAGTTCTTCCATTAAGCCCTGTCATTAGAGCCAACAATAGAAGTGTGAAAAAAAGTGAATGCATTAATTTCTAACACAATTCTATGTTGTATAGGAAAATCACCTGAGAAATGTACTGCTCTGCATCAGTTCGTCTAATGAAAAGAATTGCATGACGAGCAAGGTTTGCTAATTGGTCGCTCAGAACAACATTACCAATGTCATCGAGGACCCTCACTTTGATATAGGGATCTTTTGGAGGCACCATATCCTGTGAAATCCAAACATAAGGAAACTAAACTAAAGGAGAGTATAAAAATTTGAATTGTTTCAAGGTCTCCCAGAGATGAAAAATTTACAAGGAAAGCAGTCCCTTGCAGATTCATCAGATATTCCAGAACTTTTGGCAATAGATTTTAAATGGAAATAAATTTTCCATGAACCTTCAAAGATCAGTTTATCTACCCAAATAGCCCCACCCCACTCCCCCAACCCTAGGGGAAAAAAGCAAAAAACACAAACGAACGATGCCATATTTGTGGTTGTCAATCTAGTTTTATACCGGAACACATTCAACTTCTGATAATCTTTTCCGAGACAGATCTAACCCAATGACTGATATAATTATCTGAAGCTTAAAGCCGTATGCAATGAGCAGGAATTTGGCTATTCACAAAAGAAACAAAAAAGGAAATATTCGCCACCCTCCTTACAGATTACACTCACACCCAATCCAAGCTGCCTTTCCTTGCCTCGATGGCACAGCAACATGGATGGGAGCACACCAACGGGGAAGCTGTGCGGATATGCTACAGAGGGTGAGATTCCTTTTGCACCAGCTTAGAGCTAAAAATATTTATTGGAGGACCTCGTTGTGCCAGGACTCCTCAATGTTACAGTACTTCAAGCAATAACTTTAGGTATGATAGATATATCAAGTTTCAGACTTACTGACACTTCATATAAACCAGAGATCAATGAGCTAAACAAAATAGGCACTAAATTAAAGTTTTGTATCAACACAACGAAAGAAAAAAGCACAATACACTATTTAGAAGTGAATCACAGAGCTCAATGAATAGTTACCCTTTTTTTTGCTCTGTTTGGATTCAAGTAAGAATAAATCATGGCCTATAGAAATTTTCTCTTTCCAACAAAATTTTAGTAATACGCATAACAGTGCTGCTCCCAGATATCACAGGTTACAACAATTAACCTTTTTCAAGGAGGGTAGTGCAAAATTTTCTTCTAGGAGATAACACCATTTTAAGAATCCCAAGAGTCAGTGTTATCAAAGGCGAAAAGCGCAAAAAAGCTCTAAGGTCCATTGGAGCTTTAAGCGCAAAGCGCAAATAAAGCGTGTGCTTTAATGAAAAAAGGCGCAACTGGAGAAAAAGTAAAAATATGCATGCAGTCCAAGACTAATCATTATACGCATGAATAACAAATATATGGACAAATAAATTGAAAAAAAATTCACGATAAAGTGAAATATCAATTGTTTAATGTCGTCTTTTCAGGATTACACTCATTGGCAAGGAAAAGTATGCCATAGAGGCTGATGCGACATTAAAGTGCACACAAAGCAAGGAGAAGCGCTCAACGTGTTTTGAGCCTCGCTTCGGGGCTTAAGCGCGCCTTTGACAACACTGCCTAAAGTACAAGAGTCTACTTTCTCCAATTTCAGGCATATTAACTTCTTTGGTGTGTAGATGTCTATTCACCATAGCAATTGTAGCAATCTATCGGTACAGGAATAAGGAGTTATGAGAAAAGAACACTTTACCACCCCCAGATCAAGATCAAGTACTGACATGTACGATTGGATAGTTGCAGCATGATTCTTGAAATATTCTTTCTCTGAGGTACTGAGCTTCTCTTCAATTTCTTCTGGGAGGACTCGCTCAAGGGTCCATCCCAATCTTCGAATAACTTCTGCTCGATTATATCTAAAGGAGGAACAGGAAGGAAAGTTGATAATGAACATAAGAGATGCATGAAAGATCAGGAATACATGACCTTTTCTCAAGGACAACTCTGTAGCTAATTGTTACTCACACATAAGCCATCAGACAGCGTTTGTTGCGAATGAGAGACTGATGATGGATAAGCAGCCCATGGTAGTTATCATCTTTGGGTAGCTCAGCATTTGCACTTCTATCAGCCTCAGGTGGCTCATTGTCATCAGGTGATTCGTTGGTTGAAATTCCATCATTTTGAGTTGGTCGGTTTGCATTTGAACTTTCAGCGGGAGTTTTTGAGTTCATTTTCCTGTGCCAAACTCAAGATGGATAAGATCAGGGACAACAAAACTGTACTCCATTTGGCACTTGGAGAAGAATACACACACATATGCATAATATCATGAAACCTCTAATAATGATAAGTAGATTTCATGTAGATAAAATTAAGGACTTGAGATTTCCTCTTTCTTTCGAGCATTTCAATTGTCTCTTCTAATTATTTTGACATATCAGCAGATGAGAATAACTTTTGTTTTGAAATACAAAGTCAACATGCTGGATTTTGATTCAGTTTCAGAAATTAACCGAGTCAAACACCGGCACATAAAATGGGACAGAGGGAGTAATAAGTTAGGGTGTGATATTTGGTTGAATTATAGCTTTGAAGTGAGTGTACAACAAGTCAAGCAGTTCGTCATTTGGACACAGCAAGATGTAGCCAATTTAATGGAACGTACGGGAAGCTGGGAGGACAAGCACCTAATGCTCAATACTTGGTTAGCCCAGAGGAAGCAAAGTAGAAAGCTTCAGAAAGTATCAACATAGAACCTCGACACTATCAGATTCAGATCTTCAGAGAGCTAATTGCCTACGCGCCAGCAGGACACGAACCTCGAGGCTTCATTGGTCAGGTACTGGACTGTAGTGTCTAGGTGCTACCAGACAAATAGGAGCCCAGTGCCAACTGCCAAGTAGCTATTACACAAAATACTGGTTCTTAATTATGCTCTTACATGAAAACTATAAATAGACCCTTTTAGGGCTGGTTCAACTTGATTTTTCCTTCTACGTTCTTTTTTTCTTTTATCTTTTCATCTTTAAGATTTTTGTTAGGATGTTCTTTGTTTTAGGCTAGAATTTCCTTGGATTCTAATGGATCTTGATGTGTAGTTTGGATTCTTAATTACTCCTTTTTGCTTATTATTGATGGTTATTCAGCTATTTAGTCAAAATCTTAATCTTATGCTTCTTATTGCTTGGCCATCAACTGGATTGTTAAGATGGATCAGTTAAATTCTTGTTTGTCATTTAAATTTCTCCCAAGGATCTTACCCACCTTCATTTGATTTTTCAAGGAAGAGGTTAAATTTCTTGGGACAGACTGATATAGAGAGTACTTTCTTCCTACTATTTTCCCCCTTTGGTTCTTTAGACCTCATCGCTTTATTTTCTCCTTTCAAATTAGTTCTATTTCTTAGATAGTTTGGACATAAAACTTCAACGAGGTAGAGAACCTTTTTCTTTCTTTCCTGAATTTGTTGGGATAATAAGGGAGATAATTAATTGCTCTCTATACATCTTTTTTACAAAACAAAGAAACAAAAACTACAAAAAAGAAAAGGAACTCTTTCAAGCACCTTTCATTATATTGTATAATTGAAAATTCTTAGGTGCTTAACACTGTCAAATTCACAACATGGTTTTGAGGAATGGACATTGGGTTGAGAAAATTCTTTAAGGGGACAAGTAAGCGGGCAAAGACAAACATTAGCTTAAAGAGAGCTAACAAAAAGAATGGAATGGCTGTGCCAAAGCAAGACATAACTACCGACGAGACCATCTTCACAAAGCTTCAGAAAACTCAGCATGCTGACACAAATTTTATGGAGAAGAAAAGATACGATAGAGCACTGATGAAGTACCTATGTTTAAGGCCTAGGGCAGTAGCAAACTGGAGAAGAAAATAGGTAAAATATAGGCTTATAGGACAGAGCTCAGAATATCCAATTAAGAAAATACACAAGGTGTACTTGTTCTGTACGCAACAATAAGATATACTTGAATGAGAATCACTAAGAAGCTCTTCTGACCACTGTAGCAAATAGCATGTTATGGTTTATACAGCAATAAGGATCGCAGAAAAAGCTGAATAACAAACAAAGAAAACTTGGAAAAACAGAAGAGACATGTTAAATATACCTCACCAAGGAGTTGAGGTGAAGAAAATGGCTGTTACATTCTTCAACTACTTGCGTAAATAGGTCAGTCTGCATTGAGAAAGAGATTACACTGTAAGCATATAAAACTCTAAATAAATGATTAACCATATCAGCCTAAAATAAGAAGCAAAACCTGACCATCAATATACGTAATAAATTAAAATGTAGATAAGATTCATCTAGCAGCTAAAAATGACCCCCAGACCATCAATATCTTAATGTAAAAAAGCACCAGTGATCCGTCATCTTTTAATCTATGTTGTACTGGCTATGAAAAGCAAAGAGTGAATCTGACCAGTTATTTGTTTTAAAAAAAATAAAAAAATTCTACCTCATGGGTCTTCCAATTGAAAGTTGAATAGTGCATGCTTATTAAACTATATGCAATAGAATTTCTCACATCGAGAAGGACAACAAAGAAAATAAATTTAAATGTTGTAACAACAACAACCCAGTGAAATTTCACAAAAGAGGGAGAGGTTAGTGTGTACGCAGACCTTAACCCTACCCTGGGGAGGTAGAGAGGCTGTTTTTGATAGACTCTAGGCTCGAGAGGATGAACAGAAACAAGTAAATATCAACAACAAAGGCCAGAAAAATGACACAAACAATGTAAGAACCAGAAAAAAAAATGTTGTAACAAATAAAGAATAAGTTGCATACATTAAAAGACGCAAACTGCCCAGGTTCACTCTCCGCAACTTCTTGAACTAATTCGCTCCCTTTCTTCCCGTACATCTCTTCCAATTCAAATGGGCCAAAGCACTAATAAAAAAATTCCCTGCAGTCAGTGAAGCATTTCATCAAACATGTAAAGCGCATACATCTAAAAGCTGCTTGAAATCTAAATGCTGCTCGAATTGGAAATATGAAATCGTAACTACGCACCTATTTGGTTAGATTGGTAATGGGGTAATTCTTACACGAGAAGTTGAAGTGTAAATTGACTTTCTGCTTCGCCCAATTGGATTTGAGTGTTTTTGGAGGGAGTTTCTTCAAAATCAGCCGCCAAATTGAAAGTTTAAAATTGGTATAATTTAAAATATCGGGAAAGTACAAAGAGGTGGGTGATATTTTACCTGGACCTCATAAGTTTAAGAAAGAGGCAATAAGACCCATTTAGAGAAGTATTCATTTGGGTCCTTTGATTTAGTAAATAGATCATTTCAAACATATTTTCAACGATGAAAAGTATACTAATAATTTTGGGAAAACTACGTAGTATAGCCCCTCTAAAAAATAATAGTGGGTAATGTATAATTTTTTGTATATTAATATATAATATATAAATATACATATTTTATATATAATCAATCTGTATTTTATATATTGGGTAGAGTAATTAATTTTGGTTGACCAGCCAAATATGTAATTTTTCTTTCCGATTTCTCTTATGAGTCAGACTATTCAAAGCAAATTCAGTTTTTGAAAACTTTCTAAAAATTGTAATGATTATTACATTATGCAAAACCAAATCATGATTATGCCACTTAGGTAATTTATTTGCTTTTTGGTTATGTCCATTCTCAAAGAGCTTATTCCTTTTTTCTGTCACTCGTGATGAATATCTTTAAACTTTTGTCAAATTGTTATGATGAATATTTATTTATACCATTTTCAAATTCCAATCCCGTTTACTGAGTGAAAGAAAGACCACGCGTCGTATTTCAATTGGATGCACTGATTTTCTATCACCAGAATTTTGACAAGTGGCAGTTTGTGGCATGTGGTCCTCTAATTCCACCCAATTGCCTGTCTAAAACTAAAAGAAGAAAAATCTTGCTAAAAAGATACTAAAATAAAAAAATGCTTGATATCGAAGCAAATAAAATAAATCATTTTTAGAGGATGCGTGTTGACGATATAATAACATAATAAAAATGAGTTCTTTCTAATAACTTCAACTTTTAAATGAGACGATCACATATATTCAGCAAAAGTGAAAGACTTTTTTTAGATTAGCATTCTTTTTTTTTTAATTAAGATAATTTTGCTATATGAGATATTGTGTGATCTCCCCTTTTGTTTATACTTTAATAATTTGTTTTAGATCTGAAATTAATCTGCAGAATTGTAATTTTCTCAATATTAGATACTATTATCTGATAAAAAAGTATAAATTGGCACACCATGTCAAGTAAGGAGAGAAGAAAAGAAGCAAAGTTTTCAAATCAAAGTCTCAATATACACTAAAGTGGCAATGATTAGCCAATAGCCACTTAAAAGTTATGGTTGCCAATTTGTCAAGAGAACGGGAGCCTTAGAATGATGGTAAAATTATCTCCGTGTGACCTATAAATCACGGGTTTGAGCCGTGGAAGTAGGCACTAATACTTGTATTAGATTAGACTGTCTACGTGACACATCTTTGGGTGCAATCTTCCCTGAACCCTGCGTCAACGAGGGATGCCTTGTGCACCGGGCTGCTCTTAATTTTGCCAGGAGACAAACTAATAATTTGAGGTTGAAACTTCCTGTGCAATATGCTTTGCCCATTCTCCAAAAGCTGATTACTTTTTCCCATAGTGCATGAAACCAAAGATACTAAATTCTATCAAAATTCACAACTGCCACATAATTAGAAATCCATGAATTCATTAATATTCATGCTTTCTGGTCAAAGTAAGGATCTTATCCCAACCTCAAACCTCATTTATATCTTCTCAACTTCTTTCCAGAACACTATAGTCTTTCCAGGCATAATCTTCAGTACAATCAAATGATCAATGCATTTTAGACATTCATATTTACACTAACTAATCTCAATTAGAAGGCTCTTCTTGATCAACTATTTCACTTAAGCAGCGAAGATGCTGAACGACGTCTTTCATGCACGGTCTCTCTGCCTTCTTTTCTCTTACACACGCGAGTGCAAGCTCCAAGAATGTATTCATACCAGTCATTACCTGAGTCAAAGGCTCCTCCTCGCCAAGCAAGCGTCTGTCCACCACTTCTGCAACGGAACCATTGTTTGCTCGCTGAATAACATAAACAACCAAGTTGACACTATCTTCGTCTCGTGAGAAGTCGACTGCCTTTTGTGAAGTAAGAAGTTCTAGCAACACAACCCCGAAGCTGTAAACATCACTTTTATCAGTTAGTTGGTAGCTGCGAAAATATTCAGGATCCAAGTACCCTAATGTCCCCTGAGCACAAGTCGACACATGACTCAACCCCGGACAAGCCAATCTTGATAGCCCAAAATCTGAAACTTTGGCATTGAATTCTCTATCCAGGAGTATGTTTGTAGATTTGACATCTCTGTGGTAGATAGGAGGGTGAGCAGCTGAGTGAAGATAAGCCAATGCTTCTGCAGTTTGTGAAGCAATTTTTAACCTTGTTTTCCAGTCAAGAAAGGTCGAATACTTTCCATGTAAATGATCATGTAGGGTACCGTTGGAAATGTATTCGTAAATCATCAAAGGCTGTTCAGCTTCAACACAGCAACCTAAAATCTTGACCAGGTTCCTGTGATTGACTTGAGAAAGTATCTCTACTTCATTGAGCACTTGTTGAGTGCTCTTCACATTTCCTACTTTGGCTGACTTTACTGCTACAATGGTTCCATCCCGAAGCTCGCCCTTATAAACTTCTCCAAAACCACCATGACCCAGGATTCTGTCTTTTGAGAATCCATTTGTAGCTTTCTTTATCTCATTGAGACAAAACATCTTGGCTGGTTTTCCGCCGTTGTTTGATTTTAGTATGTCTTCTCTTGCCTTGGCAAGTCTAGCCCTGGTTGAAAATCTTCTTGATTTTTTCAGTGCCACTGCAATCATCACAACAGTGAAAGCCGAAAACAACAGAATCCCAATAGATATCTTTAATACAATTCCAGAGTGTTTCTTCTTATTCATGCAAGTTCCTAAGGTTTGGTTCCAATAATAGTCACGATTGCAAAAGCAGCGAAAGACATCATTTTTACCAGAAGGTGAACACGTAGAAGCTCCAGAGCAATCAGATTGTGGTCTACAGTGCGGCTCAGGAGGTGGAGACCATTGAATTTCCAGTCCTTCCTCCCATTCATTAGCCGGCTTCTCAGCATTCAAGTGTAGAATGCTTCTAAATGCTCTGCAGCCTGAGCTGTGAAGGCGTATCTTGTACGCCGAGGGCATACCGCCAGCGACAAAAGTGCAGCATGGGTCAAGACCACTTGCACATTGAAGTTCCCTTTTAGGATCTACATGACCAGAGCTATGCAGATATTTGTGGCACAAACTAGAAGGTGTGCAATTTAAAGGAGATATCAGAAGCCGAGGAGAACAATTAAATAAGAAGATAGTGTTAGATGAAGTAACATTAAAAGGAAGAATCTGGTTCAACCACAGTCCTTCACTAATTGGCATGTCTTGTGTAACACAGGTACCAGGTAACCAGGGTGATGGTTGCACCACCATACGTCGGAATGAGGCCATAACTCTGAGTACGACATAAGAGCTTCCGTTAAGGGTATCAAGATAGAGTTTTCGAGAGTGAGGATCACATCGAATAGAATAGTCACGGTTGCCACAGTCGGGATTTGTGCTCAATGGATATGGAACTTCTAGAGAACCACAGTTTGGACATGTCTTCTGGGAATAAGAGTAATGAAAGAAGTGGAGTAACAGTAAGAAAAACAAGTAAGTTTTCCTCATGTAAAGTATAGTCATGGTCATTCCTTGAGAGCAATGAAGAAGTTGAAATATTGTGGTAGAAAGGATTTCAAAGGTGGGTAAATATATGCAAAGAAAAGAGAATAAAGTGGGTACAACACCAATAACTACGCCTCAGTCCCAAACACTTTGGGGTCCGAGCCGTGGAATCAACCACTAATGTTTGCATTAGGATAGGCTGCCTACATCACATCCCCTTCGGGTGCGGCCCTTCACCGGACCCTAGGTGAACGAGGGATGCTTTGTGCACCAGGCTGCTCTTAGCTCAACTCATATCATCATCATTACCGAAACAAAAAAAGTGCAAGTAAACCACAGATAAATAATAATAATAATAATAATAATAATAATAGAATTTCTCTACCAGGTCTAAATAACAATAATAATAATAATAATAACATATGGATTTTTCTCTTCCATTATCTTTAGCTAAGTGTGCATTGATTCCAAGGATTTGTTGTTCGTTGAGACAATTTTCGTCCATGTGATTTTAGGTCTACCTTGTTTCCTTTTAACACCTTCCGTTACCATAGTTTCACAACTATGTACCGGTGCATCTGTTGGTCGACGCAGGACAAAAGAGAATAAAGTGGGTGAATGATTTTTTTTTTTTTAAAAGGTAGTAGAAAGAATCTAGTTAAACAAAAAAGATTTTGGCAATCATTGGGCTAAGGGATTATTATCTGAAGATGACAAAGGGAAGAATATTTCTATCATATCTGCAATTCATTTACCACTTGCCTGAAATGAGGTCTCTAATCTTTGCTTATTAAAGAAAGAACTTGCCTAAAGGACATATGACAGAGTAATGAATTCTAAGGATGATTTCAGTCCCTCATAAATAATTTGCAAGTTATCAACAAATATACATGTGTAGCAGTTCACCATTACTTTATCATTATATAATTGCAGCCCGTGAGGAGTATGAGAACAACTGTGCCAATAATAAGTAACGTCATAACAAGTAATGAGTTTGGACTATGCAATATAGAAGTAACATATTTAGGGACATTTTACTGATAAAATACCAAATCAGGAGCAAATCTCTTAGTAACAACAACAACAATAAATCTAGTGAAATCGTACAAGTGGGGTCTGGAGAGGGTAGTGTATACGCAGACCTTACCCCTACCTTATGAAGGTAGAGAGGTAAGGAGCAGATCTAAGTATTCTCAAAATTTATACAATGGTTGTGCGCTTCTGCAGGCGACAAATCAATATAACATGAGTATAGTGGTTATCCTTCAACAACTTTTACAGCAGTTCTGCACCAAAAAAGAAGAAGAAGAAAAGATACAGTTAATACAACAAATGCTGAGGATAATGAAGCTACATACTGAAGTTCAATCAACGAAATAAGTCGATTAGTTTTTTGAATGTTCTAAAGCTGACTACTCACCCGAATGGGCTTTGTTTAATAGAAAGCAGTTCAATATCAATCTGTAGATTTAAAAAATCAGAAGGTGAGAAGTAATAAAAATACAATAGCCGTATAATAACATTAAAGAGATAAAGACGTCCATTTCGAGAATAAGAAAATAATGACAGATAAAACTTGCAAAAAGGCATATGATAAATTCCTAGACGTCCATTTGGTGCAATTATACTTGGGGGCTTATGTATGACGTTACAGTCTCGACACAATTTAAATCGAAGTTTTATCTACATGTGTTCTCAGCTAGAGGTTTCATTCAGACTACATAGTTGCTAGTTTTATCAAGCTACTGCAATATCACCACTTCGTAGCCATATGATAAAAACACAAAGACACTCATTATCACAAGGGGGAGACGCTGTGTAAGAGAGAGCAACATTATTTCTTTGTCAAAAGAAGGATGTTATGTTTTCCATCTCTCTAAAAGCTAAGCGTTCCTGAAATTGATCATTTGGTGTGAAAAGTTGAAAATTATTGCATAAATAGCATTTTGCTTCCAGTTGAGAATCTTGAAATGGACGCATCCTGACATTGTCCAGGTTGTGCATATATTCTCACCGTCAGTGCACTTAACACTTTATAGTTTTGTTTTCATCTATGTGGTCCTAAACCTTTTTATGATACCTGGCTGATACCTAGCCAGAATTATTGGCGGCAACTTTTAGTAAAATGATTCTTTTTCTCAAATGGACTATCCTAGATGTATGATATGCTACAATCCTGAAGAAGCGCACTAGTACACAGGGGCGTATTTAGAGTACAGTGTATGGGTTCTTGGACCCAGTAGCTTTTGCATAGATCCTTATTTTTATTAAAAAATTTACTAGATCTCTAACTGTGAACCCAGTTATTATGGTATATTAGTTTGAGATTGTGATAGGAACCCATAAACTTCAAATCCTGGATCCGCCTCTGCTAGTACATCAATTAAAGCTGAAGAAAAATAGTCAGTTTGGAAAAGAACTTAAAAGGATGTTCATATAACATTTCTTCTGGAACATTCTTTTTCACAAAAAACAAAGCTAACTAGTGTCCACATAACAAAGAACATTTTAAAGGTTATGTTATCTTTGTTTTGGAGGTTCACACGTTAATCCCACATGACCATTTATGAGGCTGAAGTAGAAAGAATCTTTTTCACACCCACATTATTTTTCGCAGAAAGTTAGAATTCCGTACATTTGGAATACGCTTTTCTGTTGATAAGAATGTTCTGCATCTATTAGATGCCACAACCTCTAGTTGATGGTGAAGAGACTCCCATTAGAAAGGTTTCCGCTAGCCACATATTTGATGATTTTGATAGGTATTACTACTAAAGTAATGATGTTAATGATCTTTATTCTTTTGTAGACAAAAATATTAAGACAACATTTAGCTGCGTTCCACGAACCAACTAAAAAGTCATAAAAACTACAATAGGTGCAAAAATAAGTTGAACTCAAATGTCCTTCAGAAACTTTTTGTAACACATGAGTGCAAGAAAATACCTCAATTGTTGCATTTGGAGGAATTTCCTGCACCCCCTTTTTCCCATAAGCTAGTTCTGGAGGAACTATGAGCAGGCGCTGGAAAAACAGAACATTTTCAGTTGTAATGTTTATGGTAGCCATTAAAGTAAATAATCCATTATTATCAATGATACTATGGAAGGGGAGCCTTGGCGTAACTGGTAAAGTTGCTGCCATATGACCAGGACGTCATGGGTTCGACTCGTGAAAACAGCCTCTTGCGGAAATGCAGGGTAAGGCTACTTACAATATACCCTAGTGGTTCAACCCTTCTCTGGACTTCGCGCATAGTGGGAGCTTAGTGCACCGGGCTGCCCTTTTTTCATTAATGAAACTATGGTAAGTTAAATTTCATCGTCAGAAGGCATGATACACTGAGTTATGACCAAGTAGTCATGGTCCAGGACTCAGCAACTCAGCTCAGGGGAAAAACATGAACCTTAAGGACCTTCTGATAATAAGGTGTGCGGTCATCTCATTAATTTGACCACAGTTATATTTTCAATCAATTATGCTTCAACTCCAAACTACTCAGGGCTGGCTGTATGAATCCTCTATTTCCATTTTGCTTTGTTCGGGCACATTTCATTTCAATATTAAATAATGAGTCTTATACGGCAAATAGAGTTTCTACAAAACTATACTCTCTAACCTCACATTTATTCTTATATTTATATATAAGTCTAAATTTGGATCAGAAAGACTCGCGCAAAACCCGAACCTAATGAGAGTGTAACAATAATAACTAAGCCTTATTCTCAACCAAAATAAAATAAAAAACAAATTCAAGTTTTAGCATATTCCTTTCCTCAGGGAACTACATAAGAGAAGGTTGTGCCGTCCTCTATGAAATCAGAAATATCCTGAAAGTACAATAAGCTAAATGTCTCACCTGTCCTCCTACTCGCATCCCTTGAACACCGAGATCTAATCCTTTAAGGACTGTTCCCCTCTCGGATTGACCAACGTCAAATCCATAAGGCTACAAGAAGTAAAGGATATTGGATATGAAAACGTGCTGATATATCAAAAACAGAAAAAGTAAGCCACATAGCTTCACGTACAACAGATGTTCAGAAAGCCTCAATAACAAAAACAGAGTATACAAGACCATAACCATAATGTTGGCAGATTTCAAACTTCAAACTAAAGACATCTTAAATCAAAGTAGGCAAAGTAACTGTAGAAAGTAAAGCAAAGTAAGAAAAGCTTTTACAGCTCTTGATCCCTTTTAGAGAATGGATGTTCCCACTAATACTTTCAAAGGGACGAATCAGAAGACTCCAAAATGTGGCGTTGCAAAAAAGGCAATATACTTTCGGCCCTACTTTACTCAATGCATTCAAAAATTCATAGTTTTCTATGAAATGATTCGTCCTGGAGTAGATATCATTTTTTTATATATATGAGAATTGACAAAATTTCCAAATCACGGACTAGAAAATAAACATGATATGCTGGTATTGTCTGGAAGTACGAAAATGACATGAATCTACTAATAATTTCATAACATAATTTTCGCTAAAGGAAGTTTTAAACGAAATAATTCAAGTGAAGGTGCATGAGTTTCTAATGTACTAATTGCTCCTATTCTAAAGTGTACCTTGACTAATCATGCAATAGTATTCGTCGTTTTACATGTCCTAGTTTTCCACACTTGAAACTTGTATCCAATATTGCTAAACAAATTCTGAATACAGGCTGAAAAAAATAAAGCAGCTCAGCCTTACCGTTCCACCACCAACTCCCATTCCCTGTCTACTTGTCATGAATGTGATGTTCCTCCATTTAGCAACGTAGTGGACCTACAATTATTACATAATACAATTCAGATTTTAAGAAAGCAGTCAGTAAATCAAGATTTCTGACAAATGTATTATACTTGAGTATGAATTAAGAGACTGTAAAGCACATCGAGACTACATACACTACATATCCAAATATGTCATAAAATAAAAGATTCAAATTCTAAGGTTTCAGGGGAAACATCGCCATGTGACATGTCTAACTATTACGATAAACAAAGTGATCACCAATACTAGTAAACAATTCATTGAAGGTCCAAGGCAGTTCTGGTAAGCTGTGAACTAGATAATTTGTATTGATGAAAGATGATGTTTTTAGCGTCATTTGACATCTTGGTAAAGGCTTGGAAGTTGTGGAAATTCTATCCTCAAAGCTCAATATAAGAAGTTTGTTTTATTATACAGTGAGCTTGATGGTGGATTATTAATAATGTGATGTTGCATATTTATCTTATAGACACATGTTTTTAGAGATAAATAAAACATTGTACTTAGATAACTCAATTCAACTTTGCCACAACCGTACTGCAACTCTAGATCCCTTCACGGCTTCAGCTCCATTGCCGACCTTCAAGTCATAATACCTGAGATATTAACACCGAAGAATGAAGTGAATAATCCACAAATAAAGCAGGAGAGTTACACTAAGACTACTGCTTCTAGCCTCGAAATCAGAAGGATGAAAATGCGTTTCTATTCCTCATTTTTTTTGGGGGGGTTTGGGGGGGTTGTAATCAGATGCACATAGATTGAAAACAGGAAAGTCACAATGTCTTGGCATGAGTATATTTTTTTACATTATATGTTGAACTAAGATATTGCGACCCTAGTCTCGAGTTAGCTACACAATAACCTGTGAAATAACCAAATGTAAAAGGAAATCCAAATGAGTGATTCAATGCTTCAAAATTGTACACTAACTTTAGACCATTTGGAAGGGTTGTGTATTCACTCTCTGGTATTTTTGCTCCCCTAAGCTGCAGCAAGAAAAATACACAAAATTTCCATAAATACAGAAACGGAGATTTCCAACAGCGAGATATAAGGCGGGAAGTAATTCTTACAGCTCTTCTACTTGTGCTAGAAGCTCCAGCCACATCACAAAGACAAAAGGCAGCAGCTAAATAGTGACAGACCCCAAATAAGTAACACAATTCATTTTTAAAAAAACAGGTATTTTGAAAAGAAACTCGAAACAACTACCAATTCTCTCAATGAAAAAGTCATTCAATTAAATGTAAATAAACACATTACACAAAACCGTGAGTGAGATTTCTGCTCATTGCAGTCACCTCCGGGGTTCTTCGCAATAAAGCAAATTAACACATTCAGTAGTCGAGGTTGGGGGCAAGCTGACCCTGATACTACTAGGGTGGTGCATAATTTGGTAAATACCGAATTACCGTACCGAAACCGAACATTTTGGTATTCGGTATTAGATATTTTGGTATTCGGTATGGTATTTGGTTTAAGTTTTAAAAAAATGCAATTAGGTATGGTATTTGGTATTTTAAAATGAAATACCGAAATACCGGTACCGTACCGAAATATATATTATATTACACAATACACATTTTATTAACTATAACTTAAACATAAGAAATCTAAAATTTACTTTCCTTTATTCTCTATGCTGATCAATTAACTCTAAGCAAGTAACATGATATTTCTCTAAGTTTTCTCTCTCTAGGCTGGTATTTATTAGTTTTGGACAACACTTTTGTCGACAAATGTTTTCAATTTTGTACTTTTGAGTACTTTAATTAAGAATATTACCGTCTATGACTCTATGCACTAGTTAGTATTCATACCGAATAAACCGAAGTTACTGAACCGAATAAACCGAAACCGAAAAGAGAAAAACCAACCATGCCGAATTTAATTAGGTACGGTGTTGGTATAGCATTGTACGAAACCGAATACTGATAATACCGAACCGAAATATCTAAATACCGTACCGTACCGACTGACGAACACCACTATATACTACCATTAACAAAAACGAAAAAGAACTCATTACGCAAACTATAAAGAAGCCCGGTGCACTAAGCTCCCGCTATGCGCGGGGTCCGGCGAAGGGCCGGGCCACAAGGGTGTATTGTATGGAGTCTTACCCTGCATTTCTGCAAGAGCCTGTTTCCACAGATCGAACCCATAACCTCTTAGTCACATGGCAACAACTTTATGCCAAGGCTCCCCTCAACTCATTACGCAAACTAAAATGCATATTTAAGATATTTAATAATCGAGGTGCATGTAAGCTGACCTGTGACAGTTAAAAACCCCACATTACACAAAACTAAAATGCACAAGTATAAGAAATGACATGTCCTACCAATGGGTTATCACATCTATACTTGACTATTAGCAAAAACAGTCAAATGTTAATTAATAAATTGAAGAAAAGTGTCCTTAGCTAAAGACTGAAAAAACAAGAACTAGAAATGAAGGGAGCAAACCAGCTATAAGAAGAGAGCTCATTATGGTCCTTCTTCCTTCAAGAATTTTGGGTGGATCATCCAATGATGATGATTTTGAAGAGCAAACACAAGGTAAAGCTGTTCTACTCAAGTTGGTGGAAAAGGGTCTGTTTCCTGTAAATCAAAGAATCAAACTTTAGCTTCAATTTAGCATTTTCATCTCCTCCCTGTGTGTGTGTGTGAGAGAGAGAGAGAGAGTTACTTGAGAGTGAAATGGAAGGGAGAGAGTGGAGAAAAGGGGTTGATTTGAGAGGATGGTAGAGGAGAAGAAGATCCATTGAAGTAAAAAGTTTGACAGTTGAGGAAGTAGGAACAAAATTAGTTATTGTTCATATTGGGTATTGTTTTCCTTGTCATGCTTTTTTTTTGGAGAGGAAGAGTGGGAAAATAGAGATAACATCCTTAATATGAACCACAATTTGTACACGGACACACCCATGACAATATATTCCTCTTTTTCCTCAATATGAACTTTCAATTGTACATTTTGCTACATTCTTTTCCCTAAGCATACATTAAGGTCCCAAAACTTTGAATTTCATTCGTAGCTCTTTGTATATGTTCATCTATTCAAATCTTGGTAGACAATGTAGCATGCTGCCCAATAAAGTATATGTACAGTTTAATTTTTATATAAAAAGATCCACTATATTAGTACGAAATTATGTTATGCTTTTCACTTGAACTATTTCAAAATTACATTAGGGTAGATTGCCTACAACATATTCATGCCCCTTGAGGTGCAGTCGTTCTACGAATCTTGCGTGAATGCGAGATGTTTCGTGAGTCAGACTGCCTTTTTAAGTCTGAAAAGTAGTAAATGTTAGATATATTAATGAGTACATTTGACCAGGGGCGAATGTATAGCCCAAATTATGGGGCACGTGAACCCATGGTCTTTTCGTCAAGCTATGTATTTTCTAGAATCTGTCTAATATTATGTGTTGGCACACATGCTCCAAAAAAGACTAAATGGTGCACTTGGTTGAATATTAGGTTATTCACCTACAGTAACATGTATCAATTCTCACTTAATACTTTTGTTTTCACTTTTTTAGTAGTGCACCCATATTAATGAAATCCTAGATCCGCCTCTGCATTTGACGTACTATATACAATCTTCTTTTTCCTTAAAAAAACATTTATGAAAATGTAGCTTAAACATTGGTAGTATGAACAGAGGTGGACCACAGATTTGAAGATTATAAATTCGAAATGTCACTGAACAACGTTGACTATTTGAGTTAGTGGGTTCAGAATTTAGTATTAATACATTTTTAATACTTGTACGTAGTCCAAACAAAAAGCTACTAGTTACGACTGAATCAGTAGCTTAAATGCTATCTCCGCCGCTGAGATCTCACAATGCATTTAAAAAGAATCAACAAGCTTTGAGTCATTTTCATTAGTTGGAAGCTTACATATGTTAGTCTAATCTCCAATATTGCAAGCAGACTAATCATGAATTTAATTACAAATACACATAATTAAGCACTAGAACATGACTTTCTAGCAGGAAGTATTAATTCCTCAGTACAATCAGAAACAGAATGCCTTTTAAAACAATTAGTTTCATGTTTCATTTTATCACTTCCTTCTACCCATTTCTTGAACTTTTGTATTAACTTTCTCCTTTTGGAATGTTCATTTGAATGGCTTCCATTAATAGGTGAACTTAAACAAGATTCATTGTGTCCCACTGATGAACTCCTCCTCATTATTAATTCATGTTTTGGTACAAATTCTGTTATAATTTCTGTATTTTCTTCTCCCAAATTCAATTCTTGATCTTGGTTTTTCTCTTGTTCCATTTGTTCTTGATTTCTCCTCATTAATTCATGCCTTAAACATGCATTGCACCACCTTAAGTATATTAGCTCTTTCTCTTCACTAGCTTTATCCTTCTGCAGTTGTTCAAGTTCTTTTGCCAATTCTTTGTAATCTTCTATTGTTACCACTTCCACATTACTCTGCAAAACAAAGAACATTTCAATAATGTATTCACATTTTCATTATGTAAAGAATAAGCGAGTTAATTTCATGGATCATCATCTAATTCTATGTTGCTCGGACTCTTCGAAGATGTGGCCAGATACGTGTCGGATCCTCCAAAAATAGTGCATTTTTGAAGAATCCGACACGGGTGCGACTACATTTTGAAGAGTCCATGTAACATAGATCTAACTTTCAGTTTATTGTATTAGAGCAAAACTAGTTTTTTATTGCACAAAAATAACTCCATTATGCCTATATAGCACATGAAATATAAGAAAGCCGTGAAAATGCTAAGTCACTAGATATTATGTAAGTTACAATTATTTTTCTAATCGGTGCTTAGTGGATATTATGTAAAGTGAGTTACCGACCTGACTATACTTGCATAACACTATTATGAATGTGGCAGCCTACTTGCATTTTTTGGGGCCACATTTTTTTAATGATTTTGCAATATGCAGATATTACTTGAGCTATTTTTCCATTACATACGTAAAAGAATTAACACAAATAATCGTCCATTTAATCTCTTAAACTAGAAATAGCTGGTGAATATAT
Organism: Nicotiana undulata; assembly: GCA_005239495.1. Taxonomy (NCBI): domain Eukaryota; kingdom Viridiplantae; phylum Streptophyta; class Magnoliopsida; order Solanales; family Solanaceae; genus Nicotiana; species Nicotiana undulata. The sequence continues at coordinate 48,009 of MDKH01004783.1, forward strand.
AATATATGTATAATCCATATATTATATGTGTATGACTGTGTATAATCAATATATAATCTATGTATACCGACCAAAAAAACTAAATAGTGAATTTGACCGGCTATTTGTGTAATAACCCCTTCATATATTATATGTGTATGACAGTGTATAATCAATATATAATCTACGTATACCGGCCATATAAACTAAACAGTGAAGTTGACCGGCTATTTGTGTAACAATCCCTTCATATATTATATGTGTATGACTATGTATAATCAATATATAATCTACGTATACCGGCCAGAAAAACTAAACAGTGAATTTGACCGGCTATTTGTGTAACAATCCCTTCATATATTATATGTGTATGACTGTGTATAATCAATATATAATCTACGTATAACGGCCAGAAAAACTAAAAAGTGAAGTTGCCCGGCTATTTGTGTAACAATCCCTTCATATATTATATGTGTATGACTGCGTATAATCAATATATAATCTACGTATACCGGCTAGGAAAAGTAAACAATGAATTTGACCGGCTATTTGTGTAACAATCCCTTTATGAGTTTGCTTCAATAAACTATGAATGTGCTTATTGAAAAATGCTTACCTTGGATGGATTTGAATTCTCTCCCAATTCTAGCTTTCTTTGTAGTCCAGTCTTCTCCTCTTGTAATTGTTCAATAGCCATTTTCAGCTCTTGAATTTCTAACTCCATTTTCTTGATAATATGATCTTTCATTTCTAGCCCTTTTTCATTTCTTGAAATTTCTGTTTCCTTAACTTCAAGTTGAAAGTTCTTTTCCTCTATAACTTGTGAATGTTGATTGATCTTTTTCAATAGCTTCTTAACCTTTTTGTGAAGCAATCTATTTTCTGATTGTGACAAGTCAAGAAGTTCCATAATTCTCAAATATTCAATTACCATATTCTGAAATCTTTGGTTTTCTTCCTCCATTAGTGTAATTTCCTTATCAAAGAAATCAATTTTATTGATCTCTAATAACAACTTGTTTTGCATATCCATAAGTGCAATTTCTTGATTTTTCAAGTGACTATATTGTTGAAACTTGGCCTCTAGTTGATGTTCCCTCTCTTCAATTTCTTCATATTTGTCAATGGTATGTGTAGAAGAATGATCATCTGCATATTCTGAATAATCAAGATTTTCTTGAGTAGTTGGAGGTGTCAAAATTGAATTTCTTTTTGTTGTAATTTTGGCAATAATATATCCAGCCAAAGTTATGGCTATAGGAATTCCAGCTTTCAGAAATACTGGCTTTATCATTTCCACCTTTGTGCTATTGTTTTCCATGTTTTTGAATTAGAATTCTATGGAAATTTTCAGAGCCAATATCAAGATTTTATTAGTGGATTTTTTTGGTAGGTCATCATAACATTGTGAAGAAATGGTGTTTATAACAATATAAAAGCTATGTTTAGATTCTTTACCTATGTGTTTGCTTTAAGTTAAATAGTGGTTTTCTTTGCTTTTTGACCACTCAATAGTCCCTTAAACCACCACCATCTCTCGTTCATTTTGCTTTTGTGGGAATCTAATTCCTTATGGCTATGATATCTTACATTTTTTGGCATGTGATTATGTATTCAATAGCATGTTGATTTAGTGTTGAATTTTTTGGCTATATTTTGAAGTATTTGCACTTTTTCTATTATATATTATATATTATATATTCATCGGCTGTTACAAATTTAAGTGGTTGGATGACTCGCTATTTAATTAATTTTTCTTATTGTGGGAAGTGAGGCAAAAAGAATGGTTTTTGTTTTTGGGTATTATCACTTTTAGCCCGTGCCTGAAATTATTTATATCTAGTAATCGAAAAATGTATAAAATTCGTATAATTTTTGTATATAACATACAGGATATATATATATATATATACAAATAAAATATAAATTTTAAATATTTTTCGGCTATTATTTTTACATCAGCTATACAACGTCTTTTTTTTCAGTAGGCAAAAATTTGATATTAATTTATCATGGCATTTTCAGGAATAAATAAATTCTTAGTAAGAAGCGTGTTTCGTGGTCCTATAAAGTGCTGAATTAATTCAACTAGAAGATTTCAAATACCATATAATTAAAAGAAAAGCTTGTTATGCCATCATTTCCCTTACATATGAGCCCACCATCTTACAAAAAGGAAAATTTAGAATAGGAAATCTTACACTAAAAAATCCTAACTTATCAACCTTTAAATATTAAGCATACATTTATTAAAACTAGTCTTTGTCTTGGTGTGTTGCACAAGAAATACATACAGACAATAATAAATTTTTAATTACATACACTATTAAGTATGTACACAGTACGAAATTAATTCTTTAATATATATATATATATATATATATATATATATTATACAAACTCAAGTCATGAATAATGTTTTGGCATTATATGAGGGGACAAATTAAAACTAAATATTCTGGAATCGCAAAGTTACGTGATTAAAGTTGTAAAATAACTTAAAGAATGCAGTATTATTTACTATTTTATGTGAAGTTAAGATTACCTTTAGCTAAGATTTAAGGTATATGAAGTCTAATATATATCTCAAGATAAAGATATATTGATAATGGAGAAAACAAAGCTTAAAAGTCATTATTGTCTTTCATGGAACTTTTTTCAGTTGGATGTCGTCTAAATTTTTTACTTATTTAGTATGTCCGAATCAATCGTCACGGGGAACCTTGAGATGTAATATAGTATATCGATTTTTGAATTTTCTTTTTATTATGAGTAGTAATCAATTGAGATTTAGCGTTTCTGAGTTGCAAATTAGCGTATGTATTAAAAGATCACTATACCTACCCAATCAAACGCAGGGGTGGATTTACCTTGATCGAAGCAGTGTCATCCGACACCGCTTCGTCGGAAAAATTTACGGAATAACATATATATAATTTGAAAAACGAATATATCGTACAAAATGATACAACTTCACAGATAAAATGTTGTAGCTTACTGTTCTAGTGCATCTTTTTCCTGGCTTAGGTTAAGAGTTCGATTCTCGAATTCGACCTGTACTTTGTTTTGCTTAATGGTTTTTTACTTTAGTTGTTTTAAAGGTAATGCTCAAAACAGATCAAAACTCTTGACCTATTTAAGGGTGAAACCACTTTTCCTATGCTCCTTCTTGTGCCTCATATCAACAAAAATTATATAAAATTTAATGAGGCTATTATAAATATATTTTAAAAGGTGTGAAATTTATTGAAGTGAGTTATAATAATGTACTTGAATTAAGTTTTATTAATATAATATTAGTTTTTTTCTCTTACAAAATACAGTGTCGTTAAAATGATTTGTTCACATGTTCACTTTTTGAATGTCGACAACGTTTGCGAAAAATCTTGTGTATGCCCCTGATCAAACGTTATATCCCATATGCTATGTTTTCTTGAAGAAATAATTCAATTTAAAAGGTATAAAAGCCGATCAATATTTGAATTAAAAGACACGTCTTTGGGGGGAAAAGGAACTAATAATACTTTACCCATACTTTTTAAATCCTACATAAATTTATAGACTATTTTGATATAAACAATAGAAAATATAATTCTAATTAAAGAATACCTATTTTGAAGTCGAGACAAGACATGATGCTAATTATATGTTCTATACGTTTAAAATTTATTCTAATTTTTTGTTTCTTTTACGTATTCTTTCATGCATTTAACCAAGAAGTTAGAATGGCATTGAAATGTACGTTATGTTATACATGGCCTAAGAAATTTTTCTCTTTTTTTTTTCCCAATTTAAGAAGTTATAATATTAGTTGGTAACAAACTTCTATATTTTAGGTACTAATATTTGATTCAAGTTATTTTATTGTTCTAAAAGTTTCTAGTATTAGTTTGTTTTAAGCTCCTATAGGAACTAAATATTACAATTTTATCCTATATTCTATGTTTTTTCTTTAAGAAATAATTTAATTTTGAAGGGTATGAAAGGCAGTTAATATTTCAAGATTTTTTTTCTCGTTCAATATCTAGCGTCCCAACATTCGTGTTTTTATAATTTATAATGATATAGATATAGATACAGATAGATTAACTATATACATAAAAATTGAAAACCCAAAAAAACAAGGTTCTTTCTCTCCAAGACTCACACATAAAGATCTCCTTCCATATTTTTAAGCGTGATTAACAACATTAGATGCAAGACGAAAAGGAAATTTCATGAGAGAGGTAACAAATAAGGTGATAAAATACAAATATATATATATAGAAACACACACACACAAAAGATTTCAAAAATCTAAGAAAAAAAAAACTTTTTTTCAATGGGGATGGTTGAGATTCATTGAAAACATATAGACGAGTCAATATACAATTTGAGGAAGATTGGAGGTGATTTGATATCAAAATTCGTAGAAATCGAGTTCAAAACATTCTTATGCGACACATGTATCTCACACGCAGGTATACATGGATATACATGTGATACACATTTGATACAAATATGATACATATGTGATACACATATTATTTTTTCATGTTCATCTTCTACTTCGAATTTTCAATTCAACCCACGTCAAAACTCTACCAAATCATCTCAAAATTGATATCCAAGCTCTTTAAGAGGTACCTAATCTATTCTAATAACAGTCACTCAAAAGAAAGCAAAAATTTAATATTTTTTTGCTACAAATAGCTAATATTGATAATATTTGGCTAATATTAGTAATATCGTATGAATTGACTAATTTTTGTAATAAATTACTTATAAATGAACATAGCTGATTAAAAATAATTATATTCGCTAGCTAAATATACAAAAAAAATATACCGTATTTCACATGTTAAATCAATGATAGTTTGTCTTTTTCCATAAATCTCATTTTATGAGGGGGACATGTTAAATCAATCTCGTAGATGTGCATATATAACCTCAATTAAATGACGTCATCATGAAAATCGAATAACATCAGTGTTAAACATTAAAATTACTTAGGGGTTGTTTGGTTTGAATTTTATAAGAACTACTCCCTCCTTCTCTTTATAGTTGTCACGGTTATTAAAAAGAAAGAATTACGAGAAAATACACACGAATTCACACCATAATAAAAAATAGGTCATGTTTTTAAGTTTTACCCTACCTAGCTCACATTGTACCTACTTTGAAAGCACTGGCAAATTCAAAATCTGTCTTACAACCATTGCTTCTAAAAACTATGGAGTTGAATATGTATTCTTACAACCATTGCTTTCACTATCTCTTCTTCTCACTTCTTCTACATATGCTTTAAGGAGCCGTGTATTTTCTACTTCTCCCCCTGTGTCACTTGGTTGAAATGTAAGAAAATTAAAAAGTAGAAGTCCACCATTGAAGGCCATTCAAAGCTTTGCTTTCGAAAATATGATTTTTTGAGTTTGTTAGTTGTTTGGATTGAGTGTTGTTCCAATTGATTGCAAATATCAAACGGAGTTCAAGATTTAAATTTGAAGTGATTTGGAGTAGATTCGAGCAAGATTTGAGTTAAATTTCAGAAAAGACGAAAGGAAGAAGACGAACAGTTTTTTGTATAATTTTGTATAATCTTGTATAACAGTGTATATGAGTATAAACACATCTTATACACTATTATACACCTTTATACAAACGTCTGTAGACGAATTTCTTCCACGATTTTCAGTTGCAATTCTCATTCAAAACCACTCCAAATCTTCATTAAATGACTTCAAATTTTATGTACAACTTCCTTATACTATTTTTAACAAGTTTAAATTATACCCAATCCAAAATTCTCACAAAATCAAATTTGGAATTTAAACCCACATATTTAAAGCTTGTTAAAAATCTAATTTTCACTATCCAAGTAGATTTGGTTTGTTGAACTAATATTTGAGTCACAATTACTGATTCTAAAGTTAACTTAAAAGCTTAAGCAATCTTTTTTAAAAATTAAATAGTAATTTCGAGAACTTATTGGAGTTGAATGTTGAGCATTAGCCTACTATTTTTGGACTAGTTAGTTATAAATTGAAATATGAGCTATAAAATTGAAAAGTAGAGAGCCCAATTGTTCTTATATGAAATTTTCCCTATTAAATATACTTGGTATAAAATACTTTCTTCGTCCCCCTTTTGTTGTCGTGGTTACTAAAAAGCTTGATCCGAAATACATGTCATTTTAAAAAATAAGATATAATTAATTAATTTTTTTGTTTGTACTTAATATTAATTATTTTATAAAGTAAACAACATTGATTATATAGCATGCAAATTACTATAAATTTGAAGAATATAAATGTGATTATTGGCAAAATTTGTTTATTGCCAATATTTTGGACCCTTTCCTTTTTTAATTTACTACTGTCAACAACTTGCAGAAAATAACCAAAAATCAATCTTTTCTGTTTTTGTTCAGAATGTATCTTTACATGAAAAAAAAGTGACTAAATTTCGATTAATTTTGAAACTATAGCTATTTTTCAATTACCAGTTGTAAATTTGATTATTTTTTATTTTTTTCTTCACTGTAAAATTACACTAGATATATTATTGTTGCGAATATTTTCTAAATTAATTTTTTTGATGCTTTGGTCCCCCCTAAATTCCATACCTTAGCCTTTTGGTGTAGTTGAAAAGCATCACGAAACTATATGTTTATTGGCATTTTGTTGAAAGTGATCCTTCACCTTTCTCCTTGAATATATTCATCACGGTTTTGTTGTGAGATTGACTCATAGAATCACACCAACGACTTCCATTTTTCGAATCGCAAAATCTTGCAATGAATTATTTCAAATTTGACAGCTGATTTTTCAAGTAGATTAGAAATTATATGTAAAAATAAATACAATACTTAGAGAATTGAATATTCACTACAAAAAAAATAAATTATAATTGGCTATGAATTTTGTTGTTTATATGTCGTTAAATCACGCGTAGCCAAAAAATACTTCTTGATAGTCTGTCGTTAATCCGCTGCTAAATAGGATTAGTGACAATTCTTTTTGTTTAGTTACAAAATTCGTCCGTCGTTAATTTTTATTTTTCTTATAGTGATTTAGGATTCATATAACGATCAAAGAGATTAGTACATTATTGTTGTTGTACAAACAACTTCTGTTTAGCCTTTCCTTCTTTGCTTTCAGCAATCATTGGAAAAATGTTTAATCTTTTCTCCTTGTAGTCGGAATCATATATTATTTTTTTCCATCTTTTTCCCCTTGAAGAATAAAGAAACAGTAACATATTTTAGCTTTTTCTTTGTAATCAGGACCACAAAAATTAGGAGACAAATATCATCACGTCACACTTTCCATTCTAACAATAATATAGTTGTGATAGAACAGTAAGTATTCCCATCATATGCTGAAATTGTCATTATGTGTCATATTTTTTACTTGTCGAGTTTGTTATTATATGCGTTATTTGAAGTTATTATCACTTTTTATTATTAAGTGATTTCTTTTATAGTTGAGTTACTCTTAGTTGAAATTGTTCTTACATGATATACTTTTGTTGCAGGATTATTTTCATGCATTTAGACGTAGTACTAGTTCGTGCCATCTCTTTCATTGTTAGCCTAATTCACACACTAGAATCCGAAGTTCGTCATTTCATGGAAACACTTTCACTATCAAGTTTATCCTTAAACAATTAATTGGAATTGAGGTTAATTAATCTACTTTATTGAAGTTGTGTTTAAATTAGTGTTGTTCCTTATTGAGTTACTTTCCTATTCTTTTTGTTGTTATTGAGATTCCATCCACATTGTGTTTGAGCCGTTGGCTATTTGCTGTGGAAATATTGATATTGTTGGATCTTTGAAAGGCTGTGGCCTATGGACACTTGTGGTACGAGTTGATATGTTGTGTTGTTGTGATATTAGCATTTGTGAATTGTTGTGTGGTTTGGTTGTTGTTATGAGAAGTATAAATGTGGCATCTTACCGTTGTTGTTATGCGTGGCATAAGGGTGGTATCTCACTGTTATTGAATGTACGAAATGAAAAGGATGACTATTGTGTTATTGTCCGGATGGAGCGATAAAGGTGGTTATTATACAGAATGATATGGGTGGCTATCGGAGTAGTACAAGTGGCTAATGATATTGTCATGGCAGAGTGATTGTCACGACCCATTTTTTCCCTCCGAAAGACGTCGTGACGGCACCTAGTTGCTACGACTAGGTAAGCTATTAACATTGAAATAACAGTAGTAAAGAAAAATAAAGGAAACAACGAAGCTTCGACGATGACTATATAATGGTAAAATGCCGCTCGGCATATACAAGTAAAACCAGTATGCAAATTTATACACAATACTACCCAAAACCCGGAATCACGAGTCACAAGCTCTACGAAAACTATCTAACGGTCTACTATACGTAGAGTCTAAGAAATAAAGGAGGGAAAACAGAGTAAAGATAGAGGGGGACTCCGAGGATCTGCGGACACGTGCAGATATACCTTGAAGTCTCTGGCGGCTGTTGTAGTTGCACTATTACTGAGGAGGACAAGAGGTACTTGGATCTGCACACGAAAAACATGTGCAAGAAAGGACATGAGTACACCACAATGATACCTAGTAAGTGCCAAACCTAACTTCGGTCGAGTAGTGACGAGGTCAGGTCAGGGCCCTACTAATGTAAGTATAACGAAATAAGACAGAAAGAAATATTACAGTAAAATAAATATGGAAATCTAACAGGAATACCGTTCCGTAGTCCCAAAGTAAATGTGCAGTACAAGGGGATCTCCCAGAATACCGTTCAGTAATCCCAAAGTAAATATGGAACTCAACTAATATAAATAATAGCTACAACAAGGAAATCTACAACTTAGACTAAGTTCACATCACAGAAATCAGGATTTTTTTTAAACATGTTGCACAGAGTTCAAATAGGCAGTTAAAACATGTAGGCATGTTTTTCTAATCTAAACAAGTTAGTTACATACGCTAGTGTATTTTAAACAACGAAAAACATGTTATGATTTAGTGAAAAATGGAGTTTTACAACAAATAGCCCGCGTACGTACTCGTCACCTCACGTACACGACGCTCATATATCAAACAGTACCAAATCCTAAGGGGAGTTCCCACACACAAGGTTAGGCAAGCCACTTACCTCGAACCAAGCTCAAATCAATTCGAAATCACGCTCTTGCCACGAGTATCCAACTCTGAGTGGCCCAAATCTAATCAAATCAATTACATAACGTAAATATAGCTATAAGTAACTAATCTAGCTAATGAAGTCAAATCTAAGGCAAGAAAATATAAAAACGCCCAAAACGTTTCCCAGGCCCACGTCTCGGAATTGAGTAAAAGTCACAAATTATGAACACCCATTCACTCACGAGTTCACTCGTACCAAAATTATCCAAATCCGATGCCTAAGTCCCACTCAAAACTCATAATTTAGATTGGGGAACTTTTCCCCCTTTTCCCCAACTTTCTCACTCAAATTCCTTGATCAAATGAAGAAAACTACAATAGAGTAATGAAATGTGATAAAAATAGGATTAGGAATCGTTACCCAAAGATTTCCTCTGAAAAATTATCGAAAAATTGCCTTCCTCCGAGCTCAAAATCGAATTTTTGTGAAATGAATATGAAACCCTCAAATCTGCCTTTTCTTCCCAGGGATTTCCGCTTTTGCGCTCCCTGGACCGCACATGTGGAAGAACCATCGCAGGTGCGAAATCCACTTAAATGGGCTAAGACCGCATCTGCGAGCACTAGGCCGCACCTACGATCCCAACTGACAAGGACCAAATCCGAATCTGCAGTTCCATAACCGCTTCTGCGGCCCAAAGTGTGCATGTGCGGTTACACCAGATATAGCAACATCAACAATTGCCTAAGTCCAAATTTCAAAATCCGTTAAGAATCTGAAACACATCTGAGGCCCCCGGGACCTCAACCAAACATACCAACCAATCTTAAAACACCATATGAACTTAGTCGAGCATTCAAACCACATCGAACAACATCAAAAACACGAGTTACGCACGGATTCATGCCTAATGAACTTTGAAATTTCCAAATCTACAAATGACGTCGAAACATATCAAATCTCGTCCGAATGACCTTAAATTTTACACACTGGTCCAAAATGACCCTACAAACCTATTCCCACTTTCGGAATTCCATTCTGGGCTCGATATCAAAATTTTCACTACCGACCAAAATTGTCAAAATTCCAACTTCCGCCAATTCAAGACTAAATCTACTACGAACCTCCAAATCACATTCCGAACACGCTCCTAAGTCAAAAACCACCTAACGTAGCTAATGGTACCATCAAAATTTAAATCTGAGGTCGTTACACACAAGTCGACATCCGGTCGGCTTTTCCAACTTAAGATCCCAAATAAGAGACTAAGTGTCTCAATTCATTTCATAACCAACACATACCCTCCCGGAAACCCAAAACAACAGAATAAGATATGGGGAAAGCAGTTTATATGGTATGGAGGCTCTAACTCTCAAAACGATCGGTCGGGTCATTACATCCTCCCCCTCTTAAAACAATCGTTTGTCCTCAAACGAGTATAAAGGCATAACTGAAGCTGTGAAAAGATGAGGATAACAGTTGCACATTACCCGCTCTGTCTCCCAAGTCGCCTCATCAACCAGTTGTCCCCTCCATTGAACCTTCACTGAAGCAATGTTCTTTGACCTTAGCTTTCTGACCTGTCTGTCCAAGATAGCCACTGGCTCCTCAACTTAAAATAGATCCTTGTCCTACTAGACTGAACAGAAATCCAATACATGAGTCGGATCACCGTGGTACTTTCGGAGCATAGAAACGTGGAATACTAGATGAACTCCTACCATGATGGGAGGTAGGGCAAGCTCATAAACAACCTCCCCAACACGCCACAATATCTCGAAAGGACCAATGTACCTCGGGCTCAACTTGCCCTTCATCCCGAACCTCATGACGCCCTTCATAGGTGATACCCGAAGCAAGATGCGCTCTCCAACCATAAATGCTAAATCACGAACCTTTCGTCCTGCATACTCTTCTGTATGGACTGGGCTGTGCGAAGTCTATCCTGAATCACCTTCACCTTATCCAGGGCATATTGGACCAAGTTTGTAGCCAACAATCGGGCCTCGCCCAGATCAAACCAACCCACTGGGTACCGACACTTAGGGGTGTTCATAAAAACCCGAAAAATCGAACCAAACAGACCAAAATACTCGATACGTTTCAGGTTTGGTTTGGTTTTGAATTTTAAAAACCGATCAAAATTGGTTTGGTTTTGGTTTTAATAAAAAAAAATAACCGAAAAAATCGAACCAAACCAACTATAAAAGTAGCTATTTAAATTTATTATTACACCTATATATATGTATATTTTTATATAAAGTTTCTAAAATTTTATGGTACATATTAGTCATTTGTATTTTAGCTAGTTCTTTGCTATATAATCATCTAATTCTTTACCTTTACATTCTAGTTTGATTGGTAGTTTTATTTTGCTAAGTACAAGAATTTATTTCATGTTAAAATAGTACAAGAAAAATAATCAATCATCACTATTTGATTCAATTATCATCAATATATCTTGGTAAATGATAGATTTCTCAAAGAACAATTGATTTGATAGTGTTACGTTGAAAATGTAGTCGCCGGCATATGTGTTAGGTAGTGTATGTCTCATATTTAAGAAAAAATCCGATAAATAACCGAAAAACCGACAAAAACCGAATCGATAAAAAACTGACTTAATTGGTTTGGTTCTAATATTTGAAAAACCGACTTACTTGGTTTGGTTTCTTTTTAAGAAAATACCGACCCAAACCGAACCATGGACACCCCTACCGACACCACCTACCATACAAATCCTCATACGGTGCCGTCTGAATGCTGGACTGATAATTATTGTTGTAGGCAAACTCTGCAAGTGGCAGGAACTGGTCCCATGACCCACCAAACTCCATCACACAATCACAAAGCATATCCTCTAGAATCTAAATCGTGCGCTCGGACTGCCCGTCTGTCAGATGGTGAATGGATGTACTCATCTCTACCCTGGTACCCAACTCCTTCTATACGACTCTCCAGAACTGTGATGTGAACTCTGTACCTCTGTTTGAAATGATGGAAACTGGGACACCATAAAGGTGGACAATCTCTCTAATGTAAATCCCAGCCAATCTCTCCGAAGAGTAAGTAGTCATCACTGGGATGAAATGAGCTGACTTGGTCAGCCGATCCACACTCACCCAAGTAGCATCGAACTTCCTCGAAGTCCGTCGGAGTCCAACTACGAAATCCACGGTGATCCGTTCCCACTTCCACTCTGGGATCTCTAACCTATGAAGTAAGTCACCCGGTATCTGATCCTCATACTTAACCTGCTGACAGTTGAGACACCTGGCCACAAACACAACTATATATTGGTCATAGGTGTTGCTCTTACTGGGGTTGTAGTCAAACCTGTCTTCAGCTTCTGAAAGCTCTCCTCACACTCCTCTTTCCACTTGAACGGAGCACCCTTCTGGGTCAGGCTGGTCATAGGTGTTGCAATAGATGAAAACTCCTCTACAAAATGACGGTAATATCTCGCCAAACCAAGGAAACTGCGGATCTCTATAGTTGATGATGGTCTAGGCCAACTCTGCATAGTTTCCACCTTCTTTGGAGCTACCTTGATCCCATCACTAGATACTACGTGACCTAAGAATGCCACTGAATCAAGCCAGAATTCACACTTAGAAAATTCTGCATACAACCTCTTCACGCTCAAATTATGAAGTATCGTCCTTAGGTATTGCTCATGATCTTCCCGAGACCGGAAATACACCAAAATGTCGTCAATAAACACAATGCCGAAGGAGTCAAGATAAGGCCAAAACACATTGTGCATCAAATGCATAAAGGCTACTGGGGCATTGGTTAGCCCAAAAGACATGACAAGAAACTCATAATGACCATATCTAGCCCTGAAGGCATTCTTCAGGGTATCTGGCTCCTGAATCTTCAACTGATGATAGCCAGAACGCAAGTTAATCTTAGAAAACACCTTGTCACCTTGTAACTGATCAAATAAATCATCAATACAAGGCAATGGATACCTGTTCTTCACTGTAAACTTGTTCAGCTGGCAATAATCAATACACATACGCATAAAACCATCCCTTTTCTTCACAAACAAGACCGGAGCACCCCAAGGTGACACATTGGACCTAATGAATCCCTTATCAAGCAACTCCTACAACTTCCCCTTTAACTCCTTCAACTTAGGAGGAGCCATACAGTAAGGAGGAAAAGATATGGGCTGAGTGCCCTGTAAAAAATCAATGCCAAAATCAATATCTCTGTCGGCCAGCATGCCCCGAAGATCAGCTGGAAACACATCAGGGATGTCCCTCACTACTGGAAGTGACTCAACTATAGGGGTATCAATACTGACATCTCTTACATAGGCCAAATACGCATCACACCCCTTCTCAACCATTCTCTGCGCCTTAAGAAATAAAAGGATCCTGTGAGGAGTATACTCTAAGGTACTTCTCCACTCTAATCGCGGTAAGCCTGGCATAGCCAGCGTCACGGTCTTATCATGAAAATCAAGAATAGCATAATGGGGCGACAACCAGTCCATGCCTAATATAACATCAAAATCTACCATATTGAGCAATAATAAATCGGCTCTGGTCTCAAAACTACTAAGATCAATCAAACACGACCGATACACGCGGACCACAACAAGAGAATCTCCCACATGAGTAGATACATAAACAGGGGAACTCAAAGAATCTAGAGATACCCCCAAATGTGGAGCAAAGTAAGAAGACACATATGAATACGTAGAGCTTGGGTCAAATAATACTGATGCATCTCTATGGCAGACTGGAACAATACTTGTGATGACAGAATCAGAAGCAATTGCCTCTAGACGAGCTGGAAGGGCATAATACCTGGCCTGACCTCCCCCTCTAGGGCGACCTCGACCTCCCCGACCTCCGCCTCGAGCTTCCTGAGTAGGTGGGGCGACAACTGGGGCTGGAAGAATGGCCGGAGGACCTGGTGGAGCACGTGGTGGCTGAGAAGTTTGTGGAGGTGCAACCCTCCTGAGTCTGGGGCAATCCCTAACCATTTGACGAGTATCACCACACTCAAAACAACCCCTCGGAGGACTCGGCAACTGAGACTGGCTCAGACCGAACCTGCTGGACTGTCCGCTAATAGCACCCCGAGCAGGAGGCAAACTGGATACTGCTGATGCATAATAAGGCTCGCGAGGCCTAGAAGGAACTGGGACACCACTGGTGGTTGGAAGAGCTGAATGAACAAGGCGACTCACAAAACCCCTACCATGGCGTGTTGCTGGCACACAACTCCTAAATAATGACCAGTCTCTGGAGACCTCTTGGCCTCTCTCTCCTCTCTGTCCCGGGCAAGCATGCCCTCCACTCTCCTAGGAATACTCACAACCTGCTGATAAGAGATGTCCATCTCCAACTCCCTGGCCATACTGGTCCGAATACTGGGGTGGAGTCCCTCAGTGAAGCGACGAATCCTCTCTCTGACTGTAGCAACCAAAGCCGATGCATGTCGAGCCAACTCACTAAAACGGACCACATACTCCGACACAGTTATAGAACCTTGGCGCAACTGCTCAAACTCTGCGCGCCAAACATCCTTGAGGATCTGAGGGACATACTCATGCAAAAACATATCTGAGAACTGAGTCCAAGTGAGTGAGGCTGCCTCGTCCGGACTACTCAGCTCATTGATTGGCTCCAACCCTGCACCACTATACAATGGCGAGGAGGGGTCGATATAGCTTTTACTCTTTTCTAACTAAAAGGTACAAATACAATACACATATACTTCATCCGTTTCAATACCTATTTCCTTTTAGTCCGTGCCAAAAAGAACGACTCATTTTCAATATTTAGTTTATGTAATGATTTATAACCACAGTACCTCATTTTACACCACAAGTTCAAAAGTCTTCTCTTGTTTTCTAAACTTCGTGCCCAATCAAACGAGTTAACTTAAATAGAGATGGAGGGAGTATCATCTTTGTGTCGTAGTAGTAGTGTAACATTATCACGTTTTTTGTAATAATCACAACAGTGAAACAGAAAATGTCCTTTTTATATTTGTCCACAGCAAAGGGATTCTTCTGTATTTCGAATTACACACGAAACTTCTGTAACTATTTGACGACATACCTTTGCACTTAAAGATATGAAAGTAACTAAGAAACAGAAAATGAATCAGAGATAATTGATGAAATAGCATAAATTAATTAAGAAAAATTAACCTATATAATCGCATACCCAATCGGCCAATCGTATAAACTAAAAATAGCCGATAGATATACAATACATATATAATATGTGTATAACTTTGGATAATCATTGTATAATTTATGTTTATAAATTAAAAATGAAACAGTAGATTCGTCCGGCTATTTGTACAAAAGTCTCTAAATTAAATTTGTTTGGAGCAGAGTTAGCCTAGCTCCATTGAAGAACAAAAACTTTTTTAATTTTTTTTTTTTTTTTGACGAGTATAAGCACGAATTTAAGATTTGAATATTATTATAGGTTCGAGTGCGAAATTTAATCACAATCAATTTGATTGATTGGATTCAATCTCTGTTGTTTGTATTTATTTAATGAAACTTTTAACATATTCATAAAATGCACCCAACTCACTACGTATAAGCACGGATTTTAGATTTGAACATTATTATATGTTCAAGTTCGAAATTCTATCACAATCAATTTGATTTATTGTATTAGACCTCTGTTGTTCGTATTTATTTAGTGAAACAACAACAACATACCCAGTAAAATCCCACTAGTGGGATTTGGGTATTTATTTTGTGAAAATTTTAACATATTCATAGAGTTCGATCAAGACATCTACCCATACATTGTTCTATTTCTATGACCATTTTCATCCCTAGTTATTTTAAAACAAAAACATTTGGTTTTCAAAAAATCAAGTACGTACCAAAAAAGCTCTATTTTTCCCTAAACAAAACTGAACGAAATTCCAAAAGCCAAATTAAATGCAAGCATAAGTAAAGAGACTAAAAAAATAATCTGTCTACTTCACAATATGGAGTATCGCAGAGCCGGATCCAGGAATTAATGCTTATGGGTTCCTACAACGATCTCGAGTAAATATTCAATAGTAACTGGATTCACATTCAGACATATATAGATATTCAGTAAATTTTTCGAACAAATTCATAATGTATGAACAAAATCTACTTGGTTCACGTGAACCCGTATGTAGGAAGGTGGACGCCCCTGGAGTATCGGACTAGTAAACAACAAAATAATTTGAATCTCCTAAGCACTTCCTCCTCTGCGTGCAAATACAAAGCCATGATTTCAACTTATACTTCTAAGTATTGATAATTGAGTTCTAAATTTAATATATATACATATCTAATAAAGTTTAACACTAATACATTGTTTAAGTAAAAACAACTACCTCCATCCTTAACTCATAGTACATCACAGTCGATGTCGAAATCTCTAACTCCCTGCACCACCACCAACCTTTGTACAAGAATTTAAACCACGTGTTAATTGAATTTTTTCTCCATGACCAAATGCATGTGCATGAACGGGGTCGTGAAGCAACGATAAAGTTATTTATGTATTACCTATAGATGACGGGTTCGAGTCATGAAAGCAACCACTAATACTTGCATTATGGTAAACTGTATACATCACACCCTTTGAGATAGGGGTGTATCTAGCCTTATGGTAACGGGTTCATCTGAACCCAGTACTTTTGATGCAGAGCATATTTTACGCGTAAAAATTCATTAATATTTCAACAAATAGTAGCTATGAACCCATAACTTTGAAAATATAATGAGTTCACTGCTAGAAAACTCAAATATTGAACCCATAAAGTTTAAATTCTGAATCCACCTCTACTTTGGGTTGCGGTCCTTCCTCGGACCATTCGTGAATTTGAAATACTTTGTGCACCGGATCGTCCTTTTAAATGCATGTACATCAATTTTCAGTGAGTCATGCGTGAGTGCGTGAAGTTCACGTAACTCCCCTCCTTACACCTATATAATACACCATTGTATGTAGTATTTTACAACGCAAGTAATCAATGGAATAATATTTCTCTTCTCCAAAAATTCTTCTATTTTCCTCTATCAAAATATAGTACGATATGGAAGTTCTTTGTCTAGCCCCAGCTAGAAACTCACATTTTGCCTGTAACCCCAAATTTACAGCATTTAGAACCAAAACAATTTCTAGCAATGACACATTTAAAATCTCCATCAGCTGATTCAGTGCCCGTTCCAGCGTCTTTACAGGACGTCGAGGCCGGGAAGTTGATAGAGAATAATCCATCAGGGGGTGATACAGAGGAATTGTTTCAGTATCTTGTTGAAATATTGGCTTCTAGAGTGTATGATGTAGCAATTGATTCCCCCTTGCAAAATGCAACTAAGCTTTCCAAGAAGCTTGGAGTTAACTTTTGGATCAAAAGAGAGGATATGCAGTCCGTATGTTTCTCCTCTCTTCTTTTTTTGATGCAGCATTTGCTTTAACTTAGAATTTGTGGTTTTAAACGTACCAATACATTTTTTTTTGCTATAAGAGCATGTTATTAAGGGTAAAATAGAAACATTTAAAGTGAAAGAGTTTCCAAAAGTAGAAAAGTACCTTTTTTTTTTGGAATAGATTGAAAAGAGAAAGAATGTCATAAGATAGAAGCCTTCGACTTACTGGTTCGGCAGAACCCAGTAATTTTGGCTCAAAACTCTGTATTTGTACTAAAAAGCTCACTTAATATGTATAAAAATTTATCAGAACCCAGTAAGCTGCATTTTGTTTCTTCTAAAATCTAGAACTCATAAACTCAAAATTATGTCCGCCTCTGAATAACAGGGATATTATTCTACTTTTAACTTATCTGGATAAGTTAATAATTGTCCTCTTTTCCAAATGTTTCTGCCTTGTATTATTGTGTAATTAACTATATTGTGCGGATACTTCAAAATGTTGTTGCACCCGTGTCGGATCCTCCAAAAATACACTACTTTGTAAGGATCCGACATGCACATTTTTAGAGAATTCGAGCAACATAGGTAACTCAAATTGCCTGCTTGTGGTATTTTGTAGGTGTTCTCATTCAAGCTTAGAGGAGCTTATAACATGATGACCAAACTCACAAAGGAACAGTTAGAAAGAGGGGTTATAACTGCTTCAGCTGGAAATCACGTACAAGGTGTTGCATTAGGTGCTAAGAGACTTAAATGTACGGCTAAGATTGTCATGCCTGTTACCACACCAAAGATCAAGGTAATTAGTTCTCTCCTGTTAATTAATCCTTGGTGTTCGATTCATGTGAATCTAGTTGATTGGCCACTGAGTTTTACTCAGAAATGAAGACTTTCGAAACTTGGGAGCTTTAACATTCTATAGCACTTGTGTAGTTATAAGACTTTCGAAACTTATAGTCTTAAATATGTCATAACGTTCGTGTGGCTATAAAAGTTTCTCATCTGAATAGGGTCACGTAAACTGAAACAGAGAGAATATTTCACTAAAAAAAAAAAAACTGGAACAAGCTACGAACTTTATCACGAGTCTCACTAAATTGCTCGTAGCTAATAGAATTTCTCGATAATCTGTCGTTAATCTGGATTAGCGACGGATCTTTCCATAGAAGTTGTCTGTCGCTAATTCTTATTTTTTTACTAGTGATTATTGTGAAATTATTTGTTCTTCTAAAGGACCATTTTCTTTACAAATGAACAGATTGAAGCAGTTGAGAGCTTGGATGGTAAAGTAGTTCTACAGGGTGACACATTTGATGAAGCTCAAGCACATGCTTTAAAGTTGGCTGAAGATGAAGGTCTCGCATTCATCCCGCCTTTCGATCACCGAGAGGTGATCATAGGCCAAGGTACAATTGGAACGGAGATTAATCGTCAACTTAAAGATATACATGCAGTATTTGTCCCTGTAGGAGGAGGAGGTTTAATATCTGGTGTTGCTGCATATTTCAAAAAGGTTTCTCCTCATACAAAGATTATTGGAGTTGAGCCATTTGGTGCAAGTTCAATGACACAGTCTTTGTACCACGGAAAAAGAGTAAAGTTGGAACAAGTTGATAATTTTGCAGATGGTGTAGCTGTAGCTCTAGTTGGCGAAGAAACTTTCCGTCTTTGCAAAGATTTAATAGACGGAATGGTCTTAGTCAGTAACGGTGCTATTAGTGCAGCAGTAAAGGTTAGCATGCACCATCTCCTAATGGCTTCAGATTAGGGGTGCTAAAATTAGCCCATGAAAATATGATCCCGTCCAACCAGCCAAAATTGGTTAGAATAGGACGGGTTGTTCTATCAACCCAATCACGGCCCAAGTAACATTTATGCGAGTCATGGGCATATGACTCGCCCAATTTATTAACTCAACCAATTTTGCTCTGTTCAAATTCAGGCCAACCCATCCACGTTTGACATTCATACTTTAGATGTGGATTAAAGTAACTTTCTTAAATTTCCCTCTGGTTCTTTTTTTAATAGGCTGTGTACGACGAAGGAAGGAACATATTAGAGACATCAGGTGCACTTGCCATAGCTGGAGCTGAAGCATACTGCAAATACTATAACATAAAGGGCGAAAACGTTGTAGCAATTGCTAGTGGAGCCAATATGGACTTCAGCAAACTAAAATTAGTTGTCGATTTAGCAGATATTGGTGGACAGAGGGAAGCCCCGCTGGCTACTTTTATGCCAGAAGAACCAGGAAGCTTCAAAAAATTCTGCGAACTTGTGCGTTACTTAGAGCATTTAACACGCATTTTAGTCAGCGTTTAAGTTATTTACATCATCAGTGTAAGAAAATTTTTTACACCATCAGATAAGGTGATATGATGATGTAAAAACTTCTTACACTAAAGTTGTATCTAACTTAAACGCTTTTAGTTACTATATGATATTTTCTGTATAAGAAACTGAAATATTGACTTGAATTACAGGTGGGACCTATGAATATTACTGAACTCAAGTACAGATATAACTCTGGAAGAAAACAAGCTCTAGTTCTGTACAGGTAATTAAGTTCCATTCATTTTTAGAGGGTGTGGAGGCCGAGGATTAAGGTAGAAAGTTAGTGGGTAGTTTTTAGTTGTTCACCGATAGTCTTAGTAGCATGCATGTCCCTTCATATTCTTAGATTTTTATTACGTTATGTGGTTTTCTTCGCCTCAGGTATTGTATTCCCTGTTGCTATTATTTGGTACTACTTATCCTTTATCTCTCCCTTTTTCTTTTCTCTTCCATCCTTCTTCCTTCCTTGCTTTCCTCTTCTTCTGCTTGCCCTTCTGAGTCGAGGGTCAATTGGAAACATCATCACTACCTGCATTAGGTCGTAAGGTTTGTGTACAGACTACCCTCCCCAGACCCCACCTGTTGGGATCATACAGGGTTTGTGGTTGTTGTTGTAAAATGGCCTCTCATATTAGATTTGCTTTATTAGTTGTTAGGAAAAAAGAAATTACTTATTGTATTCAAAGTTATTATATTTACACCACTGAAAAACTGAATTTAGCTACCAACTTCGTCGCTAAATCGCTCGTAGCTAACAAAATATTTTGATAATCTGTTGCTAATCTGTTGCTAAGTATTAGCAATGGGTTTTGCTATTTAGCTACAGAATTTGTCCGTCGCTAATTCTTGTTTTTT
The DNA here is from genome assembly GCA_005239495.1 of Nicotiana undulata. NCBI lineage: Eukaryota > Viridiplantae > Streptophyta > Magnoliopsida > Solanales > Solanaceae > Nicotiana > Nicotiana undulata. The sequence goes on from MDKH01004783.1 coordinate 68,692, forward strand.
AATAGTGGTAATTTTGTCTTGAATGTGCAGTGTTGGTGTTAATACAAAATCGGATATTGAGTCAATGTTGGAGAGGATGAAATCATCACAACTGAATACTGTCAATCTCACAAGTAATAATTTGGTCAAAGAACATCTAAGGCATTTGGTAATATTTTTAACTTAATTAACTGATTCCTTTGTTATTAACTTAATTAAACCATTTTTGTATGTTTTTCACTCTTTAGTCTATTTTCCAAGATTCTTAATTCCCGTGTGGATTTTTTATTTAGATGGGAAGCAGATCAGAACCAAGTAATGAGATTTTCTGTCAATTCATATTTCCTGAGAAGCCTGGAGCTTTAAGGAAGTTTTTAGATGCTTTTAGCCCTCGTTGGAATATAAGTTTGTTCCATTATCGTGAACAGGTAATTTCTAGTCACAACCTTCATTTTTAGTTTGATGTAACTTATCTACACTGACAATATACATAATCTTTTAACACTATCAGTGCTATTTAACTACTTGTGCATATTGCGCGTCTTATTTTTCAGGCAACTAATTCTACTTATTATGTTGTAGACTTATAGTTATCTTTTGGATTTACGTTATACACACCGATAATGTAAAGATTGTTTACACTTTCAGTATAGCTAAACTTGTGATAGTATGCTAGCCACCTTTTTTAACATATTACTAATATGCAAACAAACCTAAACTGACAAGGTGGTTTGCTCTGATGGTAAGCACCCTCCACTTCCAACCAAGAGGTTGTGAGTTCGAGTCACCCAAGAGCAAGGTGGGGAGTTCTTGGAGGGAAGGATGCCGAGGGTCTATTGAAAACAATCTCTCTACCCTAGGGTAGGGGTAAGGTCTGCGTACACACTACCCTCCCCAGACCCCATTTGTGGGATTATACTGGGTTGTTGTTGTAAATAAACCTAAACTGCTATACCAAATCCCCCGAATTCTCCACTGGCCAGGCAAGGCGAACTTCTTCTAGGTCGAATCACGAAAATAATCATATGAGAAATCGTCTTATAAAGAGTCCCCTAGCTAGGTGATTTTCCACCAGGAATGAATTCAGAAAATAATAGTATGGTAGAATGATATGATTATATGACTAGAGAACATATAACCAGGAAAGAAAGAAACAGAGAACCCACCAGGCCTTATTTACTTGTAATTACCTTATAAATAACCTGATTGTGTAAATACTTTTTACACAATCGGTAAATAGAACTTAGAATTCTTCTCTTTTAACTGACCCTATAGTGTAAATATTCTTCTATGTTGTAAGTTTATAGAAGCTAAACTCTATCTAGTTTCATTATATACCACTTTTGGAGTAAATAATTTGTTCTTATTCTATTGCCATGATAGGGAGAACTTGATGCAAGTGTGTTAGTTGGATTCCAAGTTCCAAAAGGTGAGATAGAAGAGTTCAGAGGTCAAGCTAACAAGCTTGGTTATTCTTATGAAATCGAGAGTCTCAACGAGGCTTCCCAACTTATGATGGAGTGAACAGGATTGATGTAATAATTGTCTAATTCTGATATAGCAATAAAGTTTCAGTTATTGACTTATTGCAATTCGAATAATTTATGAATTAACTTCTTGTTGTAAGTTAATTTCCTCTGTCGGTGGAAGCTAGTAGATTTGGTACGAATAATGACCCTTTGTATCTTATCTAAAGGCCTTCAGTTCCATTAGGAAATAATTTAGTATATCAACTACTAGTACTTTTCTAAATATTAAGTTGGAATGGCCTTTTGCTGAATTACTATCCTGGATGTTTCTCCGAGAAAAGCATTCACATCGAAATTGAGCATTCATCACAATGACCTTGGAAACAATTACAAGTTAAATTATGCTCCATTTCTGAATTAGTTCTCACGTCAATAGATATTTTCTTGATATGTAGCTGAAAACACACCCCAATTGAAAAAAAAACTTGACCTTAGTTAAATGATATGTATTGCCACTTTAATTTGTGACCCATATACTGAAATTGTTCAGTTCGGTGTATACGCCAGGTTCCACTAAGTAAGTATTTACCATCTAATATTTCAAACACTAGCTTTTGAAGAATGTTGCAATCACATGCTAACAGGTGAAGGTATTAGAAAGTGAAAGCACATAATCACTGTGTAAATTCTGAAAGCAGTCATCGTTTACAGCAACTTGATTTAGTGCCATAGCAGTCATACTAAATGAACCAATAATTATAGTAACTAAAAAAAAGTACAACCTTCACATGTTCTTCATCCCCAGTCCCCACCCCCTATTGTTCAATTTTCCCTTTTCTGTACTTCTTTGCGTACCCCAAAAATGTGTTTGCTATTGCTTCAAACAGATTTCAAGAAAGAACGCTACAGTAAAGCTACCTGATGATCTTTCACCAAAATAACAAACAGGAAGACAGAAAGAGTTAGCGGCGTACAAGTTTCCAAGCTTTATGCACGATTTCATCATCTATGTAAGGGCGCAATGACCACATGCTGGAGTAGCTCTCCAGTTGTTCAGAAGATGAGGTGAGGTTTAGGGAAGAAACAATCTTTTCCTGTCATAGGCAAAAATGAGTAACCGTTACGCTTGGCTAAAGTCAGTGGTCAACTGATCATGTACGAATGAGCCCTCTAGCATAGATTGTGAACTCCATTACCCGACTATAAAGAAACATCTTGGAAAGAAAAGGATTATTACCTGCATTGTGTAGTCATTTTTTACCATGGCATATACTATTGCCATCATTGTTGCAATAGCAATGACTTCATCTTTCAAAAGATCAACAGATAGCCCTTCCTCCTACATAGGCATATTATTAAAAATAAATGTTATTAATCAGTCATAAGGGAAACATATATAGGTTCTACGTCAGCCTAAAAAACATGATTGATTTAGATATTTTTCCTTTCAAAATAAGCACATACCCATGTCTGTATTAATTAAAATTTGAAGTTTGAGTGAGCATTACAAGTTGACTATCCGAGGACTCAAAACCCCAAATAATAATCACATAAAGTAAGCCTTTCCACCAATTTAAATTTTCAAACAGTCCATACACCCAAGTTGAAACTTAAAATTTAGGATTCTAAATTATTTCTACAATTTAGCAACACAAATGCCATTTACTGTGATTGTTTAGCAATCCAATGCAAAAAGATATTTGGTTATGGTAACTCTTAGAATATCGGACCTAATAAACTTCATAACTTGGTAATATGACCAAGTGTAAACTGTAAACTCGATTTTTTAGTTTCTTTTTCTTTCTTTATTGGAACTTCTTCAAAAAAAGAATGGAAGCATTTATCTGGATTTCCAAACCAAATTCTTGCTTTATATTTCTTAAGTTCATTCCAGAATAGATAAATCTATTGATGTGTACTTCTAGGTATTTCCCAACAGAATGATTAGTGATTCAGTTCTAAATGAAGAGGTTGCTAATAATGATTAGTGGTGCAGTTTTAACATTACATATTAAAAGCTCAAGCATGCAAGTGGCTAAAAGAAAAAGGGATCTTACTTCATCATGAGAGGTGTCCGACGAATCTGTACCAGTGTTAACATTTCTTTCTCCCATTTGAGCCAAACTACAATTCATCGTTTGCACTACAACTTCCGCATCCTTTAAAAGGCATGCAAGTTCATCAACAACACACTTTGCTGCAATTAAATATCCGCATTTTGTAATCTAAACTCCAACTCCATTTGGAAAAACATGCAACTCTTTCAACTAACATAAAAGCTGTAAAGAAATGTAGGACATTCTACTATGCAGGGTAAAGCTAAATGAACAAACCAATAGTAGTGTCGAATAAGCTCAAGTAAAACCCCAATTAACACTCTTGCTAAATGTAGCACATCTTGGTTATTCAAGTAATGTTACTCTGTTCACACTCTTATACAAAGTTCTGGATATACATTCGTATATTGCACCATATGTGTTCCTGATCAAGAGACTTAATCTAATTTTCTAAGTTGAATTAACCTTTTTACCCTATAGTGTTGTTAATCTTAGCTTGAACCAATGTGTGTGGTGTGTGGCGCTGAAGAAGGCGCCAGTTACGTACTTCAAAGATGATATGGAAAAAATTATTAATTCAGGGCACCTGAAATACCTTTGTTTACGTGATCCTGAAGTCCAAGGTGGCATGTATGTACTTCTGTGCAGAAGCACAATCCAAGTTATGAAGGGTAAACAACACCAAATAAATCTAGTGAAAAAAAATTGGAAACAAAAAGGTGAAATTTGACTGGTCAAGATGTACAAGAAAATTAAGGGAAGACAGCTGATAGCAACAAAAAAAAATCAAAATCACAAAAAGAACAATTTGTAACTCCTCTTGTTAATTTATAGATATGTCAAAAATTTGTAACAAGATATTTCAAAAGCCTACTAAATGGAAAGGTTATTAGCGAAACAGAAGTATACAACCAAAGTTCTGCCAGCGACAAAGAAATGATAATATCATCATACAAAAGTAGCAACAACAACATGTAGGGTCTAGGGAGGGTAGTCTATACGCAGACCTTACCCCTACCTAGTGCAGGTAGAGAGGTTGTTTCCAATAGACCCTCGGCTCGGGAACGAAAAGACAAAAAGTATCAAGTATAGACAATATGTATCAAAGCAAAAAAACTCAATCGTTGTAAAAACAATAGAGAAAATTCTCCAGGATCTAGTAAACCAACTCCAAATAGAACGACCTCATATAATTCCTTTACATTAACTATTTCCTTTTTCGGCTGCAGTTATCGATTCGAGATATGTAAAACACTTACACTTGGACATATTTTGTAGAGTGTCATGAGCATTCAGACATCCAGCTTCTACATAGGACGAAAGCCTCTTAGTTTCATTATCTCTAATAATGCGCTCAACCAATCCGGAATTCTTTTCAATTGAAGGACGCCGCATAAACTCTAACAAAAGCAGGCAAACTAGCAAGGTTTCATTAAAGAGCATTTATGTATTCTTACAGTAGAATGTAGATTCACTCAAATGGATGCAACAACACACTCACCGAGTCCTTGCTGAAAACCAACTAGCAATCTACTTCCCACTTCCGCTAATTCATCAAATTTTGTAATCCTGAAATAGAAATAACGAACCTAAGTCACACAGCAAAAGAAGAAATAGCTCGATAATCAGCAATTAAATGAAGAGGACAACAATGAGAAAGCATAAGTAATTGTGAATAAACCTAATCATAAACTCTGAGAAAGTTTGGGAGATACTCTCTGTAGCTTTGTCTTGTATTTCCATGGTAAGAAAAGAAAAACCTTTTTTCTTCTATTTCATAGAGGACCAAAATCCAATTTAAGCTACTAGTACTAGGAGAACTCAAAAAATAGGGTGGCGTTTGTATTGTTGCTAATGAGGGCCAAGAAGGTAAATTGAGGAACGACGAATTCATTTTTTTAAATATAAAAAAAAAATTTAGTACAGGAAAAATAAAAAGTGACTTGGCATACTTTATATGATGTGATACTGACATCAGTCCACTGGGAGGCACTTAGGGTAAGAATTCGAAGCATTCATGGTTCGGTTTGGATCGATTTTTATCTAAAAATAAATCAAATAAGTCGGTTTTATAAATATTAAAACCAAAACAAATCAAACCAATTAAGTCAGTTTTTTATCGATTTAGTTTTGTCGATTTTTCGATTTTTCGGATTTTTTCTTAAATATGAGACATAGCCCCTATCAAACACATATTCTGGACGACTATATTTTCAACGTATTACTACCTAACCAAGTGATCTTTGAGAAATCTATCATTTAACAAGATATATTAATGATAATTGAATCAAATAGTGATGAAAAATTTATTTACTCATTAAAAAATTGATTATTTTTAACATGAAATAAACTCTTGTACCTAACAAAAGAAAAATACCAATCTAACTAGTAAAAACAAAAAATTAGATTATTACAATAGGAAAGAACTAGACTAAAAATACAAACGACTAATATGTACCATAAAATTTTAGAAACTTTATATAAAAATATACACATATATACTTATAATAATAAATTTAAATAGCTACTTCAATACTCATGTGAACCTATTTTCTTTTTGGTCCGTTCCAAAAAGAACGATCACTTTCTAAATTTGGTAGCAATTTTGCTTAAACTTACAATTCTACCCTTAATGAGAAGTTTTTATAACCACACAAATACTCTGACCCCTTTTTGACTTGTTTAGGACCACAAATTACAAAAGTCTTCATTTTTTCTTAAACTACAAACAGATTCACATGAATTGAAATGGAGTAGTAGTTGGATTGGTAAGGTTTTTCCGGGTTTTTTTTATTAAAATCAAAACCAAACCGAATTGGCCGATTTTGAAAATTCAAAACTCAAACCAAACCAAATTTGGTCGGTTTTAAAATTCAAAACCAAAATCAAAACCAAAACAACCCTAAAAAATATCGATTTTATTGGTCAGTTTGGTTCAATTTTCGGTTTGGTTCGGGTTTTCGGGTTTTTATGAACACCTCTTGTCAGAAGGGTTTAATTTGTATCAACTAAGGTGTCGCATTCGATTTTTCGGTTAGGTTTTAGATTTTCGATTTTGAAAAAATATTCTCTTTTCGAATCGATTTTTTGGTTATTTTGTTGTATTGTATAAGATCATGTTCATCAAATTTCAAGTTAAGCGATTGAAGATCGTCTTCCCATTAAATCTACTAAATAAATGTTGTACACTGGCCTCATTTTTTTTTTTTAAGATTAAGACGTCTGAATCTGAATACACATCTGAATATCAAAATATGTATTAAGATTAAGACATCTGAATCTGAATACACATCTGAATATATTAAGATGTGTATTAAGATCTGAATATAAATAATTAAGACTGTTTGATTTTTAACATCTGAATGTATAAAATTTATCTTTATTTGAAATTAATAAACATAAAGTTCAAATGAAATACGAACTAATCTAATATACCATCAATAAAATATATAGTTTTTTAAAATATGATAGTTGTTGGTGGTAATGGCTAACAGGTGAATGTCGACTAGAAGCGGTGGTTGATAGTAGTTTTAGTTGATGATGGTGATTCATGCTAGTAGCTAGTAGTGATTGGTAGTGGTGACGATTATGATTGAGGATGGTGGTGGTGATAGTTAATAATGACGGGTGGTGGTAGTAGTTGTGATTGAAAAATGTGGTGGGTGAGTGGTGGTAGGTTATAATAATGGGCAGTGCCGATTGTGGTTATTGATGGTGATGGGATAATCGGTTATGGTAGTTGAGGTGGATGAGTGTTGATTGTGGGTGAGAATGATATATGGTGATCGGAGTGGTGGGGATAGTGGGTGGTGATAATCGATAATGATGGCGACTATGATTGAGGATGATGGTGGCATGGTGGTGTGAGTGTGTGATGACCCAAAAGGTCATCCTATGTAAATGTAATTATGACTGTGTTCTGAGGCCTTAAATGTGATGACCCAAGGGGTCATTTTATGAATTTAGACTCCGTTCTAGGCTTATTAGCCATAAAAAGATTAATTTTAACTACCTCGATTTGTGTGCGCAGTCCGGGCGTGAAACCGGAAAGCTTTTATGTTAAAATATAAGAAACAATAATTTTTAGAATTACAAAATTTGGTTTTAGTTGACTTGAGTCAACATTTTGAGTAAACAGACTCAAATTTGTGTTCCGACAATCCAGGAAGGTCCGCAGTAAAATATGGGACCCAGGCGTATGCCCGGAAATGAATTCCGAGGTCCCAAGCCTTAGAAATCAATTTTTGAAAGAAATTGTTTTGCTGAAATATTTATGAAATAATGAAAAGAATTAATGTTTGAAGTCATTGGTATCGGGCCCGTATTTTGGTTCCGGAGACCGGTACAGATTTGTTATGATATTCAGGCCTTGCCTGTGAAATTTGGTGAAATACGGAGTTCGTTTGACGTGATTCGGACATCCGGTTGAAAAGTTATGAACTATAAGTGTTCTTGAGGAAAATAATGAGTTTTGAGGTTTAATTCGTTGTTTTACATGTTATTTTCATGATTTGATCGAAGGAGCAAGTCCATATTATGATTTTAGACTTGCGTGCATATTTGATTTAGAGCCCCGAGGGCTCGGGTGAGTTTCAAATAGGTTTGGGTTGTGTTGCGCTCGTTCTTTCTTATACTTCGTCGTTTCTTCAAGCATATATGATATCATATTGAACAAATGAGCGCCGATTTATGTTTTGAATGAAGTATTATATTCGTATTGTAATTACGGACCCATGGCTAAAAGAATCGAATTTGGACATCGTATGAGAATTTTATGGCTATTTTACCAAGGTTGCCCCGATTTTTCTGGTTAATTACGAATTTGCCCCTGGCGCGTATTAAAAACCTGCACTATTTGCAAATCTTAAAACCTACATATCTCCTTCGTTATAAGGT